>JAODUO010000359.1:440000-442500 GCA_025642075.2 Ridgeia piscesae | reverse complement strand
TTGTTTATTGTAAATTTCAAAAGTGTGACCATAGCTTCCACACGTGACCGTGGATGAGACAGGTTGTGGTACCTGACTGAACTCAGCGTTTTATTTCGTCTGTGGTCTTTATTTATATCTACACGAGGTGTTACATGTGACCTTCACGCGATGTGATTTAAAACTATTATATAATATACAAGAGAATATGAAAATTTTCTTAAGAACATCCGCACACACCAGTACTGTGCACTTGGAACTTATTTAATAGTTATTTTTATAACTGTCTACAGACGATAGTATATAACAATTATGTAGGTATTATTGCATATGTTGGAGTACACGTTGTGACTTTAATTTACTGGGCTACCAACTATCTCCGGTAGCTCATGTATTTTGCATTACGTTGGAACAATACCTTGTATCAGATGGGTGTGGATAAGGAAATAACTTTTAGGTGTCTTACCTTGTCCTATCTTACATTATCTTACCTTAAATCCAAGTCTTGTTTGTGCACCGTTATTGTGCTGCAATTTTCGTATATTACTGTAAAGGGTAAGCTATGTATAACACACCTCTAAAATGGACGTTAGTTATAAAAAGCTCTTTGTAAACAGTGACACAAGACACAATTGAATCATCCTAAAATTTGACTCGAGACATGGAGAATTTTTGTATCATGTGACACTGACACAGAGACATTATGAGTAGGACCCATGTATTTTTATAATATACCCCGTGAGTGGAGTGAGTCCAGTAAACACTAGACTGACGAGTCACAGCCTCTCGGCTGTATCCGCCAAAGTGACACGCGCAATGTGTAACGTAATTATCCGGGTCAAGTGTGTCGCGTTAGTAAAGTGGAACAACAACGTGTAGGGGCAAGAACTAGACGGCTCTGGTTATACGTCATACGTTGATGTGAATGTACCCGGATTAAGCGTCACACTGCGCACACCTTTGATAACCTTGATAGTGTCAACATTTTCGGAAGCGTATAAAGTCTACATTTTATTTCTTTATTCCATCCCTCCTCCATTCCTCTCCCTCCCTCCCTCCCTCCCTCCCTCCCTCCCTCCCTCCCTCCCTCCCTCCCTCCCTCCCTCCCTCCCTCCCTCCCTCCCTCCCTCCCTCCCTCCCTCCCTCCCTCCCTCCCTCCCCCCTCCCTCCTCCCTCCCTCCCTCCCTCCCTCCCTCCCTCCCTCCTCCCTCCTCCCCCCTCCCTCCTCCCTCCTCCTCCCTCCTCCCTCCCTCCCTCCCTCCCTCCTCCCTCCTCCCTCCCTCCCTCCCTCCCTCCCTCCTCCCTCCCTCCCCCCTCTCCCTCCTCCCTCCTCCTTCCTCTTCCCTTTTTCCCCCCCTCTCCTCCTTCTGCACACGCACCCGCACACGCACCCGCCCCGCACCCGCACCCGCACCCGCACCCGCACCCGCACCCGCACACGCACACGCACACGCACACGCACACGCACACGCACACGCACACGCACACGCACACGCACACGCACACGCACACGCACACGCACACGCACACGCACACGCACACGCACACGCACAGCACCGCACACGCACACGCACACGCACACGCACACGCACACGCACACGCACACGCACACGTATATTTGGGGGTGAGAACTCCAATTCTGCTCCCTCGTCTAGTCACAGACAGCGGAAGACTCAGGTGGGCGGGGGATTTGTTGACAATGTTTAGATTATTTACAAGTTATAAGTGTGAATAAAGTTGATAAGTGGTAACCACGGCGGGTGAGATTTACATAAGGCTTCTAAGTGGTGTCACTTATTTATGAACAAGTGGTACTTCTATGTAAACAATCCGTTTGTGTAAAAAAAAATGAAATGAACATAGAGCACCCCACGAACGGTTTAACATGCGAAAGGACTGTGCTTGTTTTCTAGCAATGACAACTGGCACAAGTAAACCTCTCTTATGAATGGCAACAGAAGACATTGTGCTTGACGCAAATTAGCGGGCGAGAGGGAAGGCCGGTCAGTTTAAAATTAAACATTTATAGTAGTGCACATGCCGTCAAACATTTTGCAATTCAATCACATCAATGCAACTAAAATAATCGACACGAATCTCGTTTGACGTTGTATGTGTTTTAGGTACTGTGTAAACAGCAACCTACACGGTATCAAACGTAGCAACATCCTGTGGCGTAGCCAAAGGGTCATGCCCAACAATCCCGGTGTCGTGGAGTGTGAAACTGACGGGGACCCAGATTCAACCGGGCCCAAATTCGACTCCGAATCTGGGCCCGCGCGACTCCAAATAACCTTTGAAATATTTGTTATGGACAACATCCACGGATTAGATATTTTGCACACTGATATGTTTTGAAACACACACAGGCACAGGCACAGGCACAGGCACAGGCACAGGCACAGGCACAGGCACAGGCACAGGCACAGGCACAGGCACAGGCACAGGCACAGGCACAGGCACAGGCACAGGCACAGGCACAGGCACAGGCACAGGCACAGGCACAGGCACAGGCACGCAG
>JAODUO010000359.1:417500-435000 GCA_025642075.2 Ridgeia piscesae | reverse complement strand
TGACGACTGTACAACTGGATTATACACGTATTGGATTAGTACCGTGAAAGGTCTGTACACGTAAAGTTCTTGTACGTTGTCACGTCAGTACAGACGACCGGATTGTTGTCACTTCGCCTATGTTCGTCACACAGTGAGTGACTACGTCTAACGTCTCCCATACGTCGTTTAGCGTGCTCGGCGTCACTGTGGTTTAAAGCGGTAGCGTGTGTCGTCTCGTCAAACTGCGCCTGTGGCAACTAATCCGGGTTGAAACGTGTTGTGGATTATAGACTTCGCTTCGTGGACCATTTCAGGCTGTCGTGCTCCCAACTTTGAATTGGTTTTACGCTGAAATTCCGCCGGTTAGCCAGCACATACAAGTGGTGCATTAATACAGCGAGACAAGTTGGCGTCATCGCTGTTGATTGCGTAATTCGGCAGCTCTGCGCGATTAGGAGTGTAGGGAGTGGTTTGTGATTAGAGCGGAGTTAGTGTATCGTAAACATGGGTCGCTTCGGCGTGCTGGGAGTATGTTTACTCGTTCTTGTCACGCAAGTCGCACTGTCTGTCGCATTCGAAGGCTGTCGAATCAGCTTCGGCCGACGGGGGTGCTATCACAGGGTGTTGCAGGGGGTGCTTGTGACGTGTGATGGCAGGGGGCACGAGACGCTGGTGCCGCAAAACATCCCCCTGGATACGATATACCTGTCACTGGTGAACTTTAAATTCGACACGTTAAAACGGACCAACTTCAGGTGGGTAAAACATGATTATTCCTCTTCCGACTTAAATGTGGAGTGTGTGTGTGTGTGTGTGTGTGTGTGTGTGTGTGTGTGTGTGTGTGTGTGTGTGTGTGTGTGTGTGTGTGTGTGTGTGTGTGTTGTGTGTGTGTGTGTGTGTGTGTGTGTGTGTGTGTGTGTTGTGTGTGTGTGTATGTATGCCGTGTGTGTATGTATGCCGTGTGTGTGTGTGTGTATGGTGTGTGTGTGTGTGTGTGTGTGTGTGTGTGTGTGTGTGTATGCCGCGCGCGCGTGCGTGCGTTTATGTGACACGTGTTGAGCTACTACGTCTAACGTCGTTCATACATCGTGTGTGTTTATGGTGGGTTGTGTGGATTCATTATTTATAGGCCGTATCATTATGTGCTTGTGGTGGGTTGAGCATATTCACATAACTTGTAGGTATTCAGGATTATTCAAATGTGTACATATTGGGTTGAAAATGTTCGTGGACGGGGTTAGATGTTTGTCTTCGTGATTAGTAGAACACATTAACCATAATGCAATGTCCTATTCGAGTATAATTTTCACTTTATATATATATATATATATATATATATATATATATAATATGTGTGTGTATATGTTATTGATAGTATTATATATATATATATATATATATATATATATATATATATATATATATATATATAATTATATATATATATATATATATATATATATATATATTACACAAACATTATCAAAATTATGCATTTGAACACTAGCGTGAACCACGCATTGCCATACATTTATTCTCAGTAAAACACGTTAATTGTCTCGTCTAGATAAGGTGTTGTTATTGCGATTGACTAGTTGTTTTATGATAGGTATTGTATCGACCCACCATCATGGCATAATTCCATGAATAATTACGACACGTCGCACCTGTAAGAGACCTGAATTGAACAGCAGCTACATGTATGTGTCACGTGGTGTAGTGTCTCATATTGACCACGATGAAGCCGAAGAAGCCTGCTACATATAGTAGTAACTGATATTGAACACATTTATCGCATTGGGCGACATTATTGTAATAAATAAGCTGGTTTATGTTATGGTTTGTATCACAGAAACGCCGTAACGTTATATTTATGCATAGCTATCGTCAAGAGGCTTCAATGATATTGCAATTAATAACACTATTGTGTTCATAAAATACGTGTCCATTCCGAATACCTAAATTGCATTTTAATAAAGATCGAAATATCCTCAGAGTTGGCCTGACAAATGATCTCCTTCTGGAACATTGCCAACAACAACAACAACAATCAACCAATCAAATATAGCAACAGCTATAAAAAAAACCCTGCCAACCGCACTACAAATAACATTATCATCGTTAGCATCAGTAGTAGCAGCAAACGCATGCACGCACGCACGCACGCACGCACCAACACACACACACACACACACACACACACACGATGTGTATGTCCTAACCCTAATCCTAACCCTAATACAAACCCTTATTTTATAATAGTAGACTGGTCTAGATAAGCTGTGCGTCCCAAAGCTGACATGATCCGTTTTTAGTACGATTACTGGGTAATCCTCTACTTATCGGGGTGTCGTTATTACGGCGTTACATAAAATTATTACCCCAGTTATATCGAATCAATCATATTCAGCTAAAGTACAACGCTTGGGAAAACGCATTACAGTTACATATTGCATGTACCTTCATTATTATTACAAGTGTTATAAAACCATGCAATATATTCTTCGTGTATTATCATTTTAAAGAACATTGTGTGTTTGTGCGTGCATGCGTGCGTGTGTGACTGTGTGTGTGTGTGTGTGTGTGTGTGTGTGTGTGTGTGTGTGTGTGTGTGTGTGTGTGTGTGTGTGTGCGTGAGTGTGGTGTGCGTGCGTGGTGTGTGTGTGTGTGTTTCATTGTATTGTATTGTGTATAGGCACTACTTGACTCAAACGCCAGAACACATTCCTAATTTGACATGGAATGTACATTGCATAATGACCATGGCGGCCAAAGCTTTATTACATAAAAACCAACTACTTCTGTTTTCCTCTTCAAAAAATATGTATACACTTATATACGTGTGTTTGCACAATGTTGTTAATGTTTCGAATACAAGACCTACAACTATTATTCTCCCGTGTCTTCTCAGTCGCTTCATCGCCGTCGAGTGTTTGACCATCGTGGACAGCGGCGTGAGCGCGCTGGACGCGGACACATTCGCTGACCTCGAGAAACTCCGCGAGATCGTCCTCCACGGCACCGAGCTGACCAGTCGACACCTCGCCTTCATCAACCATGAAACCTTCCGCGCTGACCTCGTTACCATCGCCAAGTCGAAGCACATGAAGAAGTTGACCTTTAACGCGACTCCGGCTCTGCGTGACCTCAAGACGTTAGACTTCAGCGGCAATGGACTGGAGGAGGTAGGAAGGATAGTGGTAGTAGTAGTAGTAGTAGTAGTGAGTGGTAATAGTAGTGGTAGTGGTAGATAGTAGTAGTAGTAGTAGTAGTAATAGTAGTAGTAGTAGTAGTAGTAATAGTAGTAGTAGTAGTAAGATCTTTATTCCCAAGTAGGAAAAAATGCTGCTCGTATTACATAATAACATTGTCGTTTAAACATTATAAATAATTATAATGCGAATTTGATTTCGGATTGTTTGCGCAGCTGCAGATAAAGCACGTTTACCTATTAGATACTAAACTTAGTTTTAGGAGCGAAAAGTAGTCTTTGCCAGCAGTAGTCGTTATTAACGACTACACGTATGATATCAATAGCATTCGCAAATCGCCTATTGCTGCTCGACTAATCCAATTACATTGTTTTGCCAAAAAAATTCTCTTGTCCTTTTGTCGTAAAATAAACATTGGGGTGCATTTAGAGGGTTGAATTAAAAATATATATTTATAACGGAATGTCTCAAAGCTCCACGTAGTCGGCGGCCGTTGCTGACGGTTAGACGTAACCGTTGCTGGGCAACGGAGCACGTGATGCAATCACTAGGATCTCCGCGGTAAACATATCGACATCTCTCACTTGTCACGCTTGTTTAACAGCCAGATATCAGTAAGTTTACGGACCTGCTTGTTACTAAGTTGTTAGGCAAAAAGCGACGAAACGGACATGTTAATTAAAACGGAAGTTCTAACTCGTTCGTAGGTGAATGCGAGCATATTCACGGAGCTACGGAACCTGGAGACCCTAGATCTCAGCGAGAATCAACTGCGGACCCTAAACTGGCACCGACTGCAGGAGCTGACCAAGCTGAACAAATTGATGCTGAAGGGCAACCGCTTCCAGACCGTGCCACGTGTCATGCACAGCGTCATGTTCGCCGTCAAGGAACTGACGCTGTCGGACAACCCGCTACACTGCAACTGCAAACTGCGCTGGATGAAGGTACGTCCGCACGGAATACGCAGCGGTTCAGGTGTAGAGCTTCGGACTCTCGACTAAGAGAACCCGGGTTCGAATCCTGTGCTGCGGTGTTAAAATCTTGCGCAAGTTTCTCACTCTACATTGCTCCAGTTCACTCAGCTGTATAAATGAGTACCTGGCTATAGACAGCGGTGGGTATGTGTACGAGCAGCCTTCGCGCATTAATTGTAGTATATGGCTGGATGCTTCCCAGAGAAGTTGAGATGGTGTTTGGTTGAACAGGTCTGCCAGGGAAGTAAACCGTAAGCGCTTTGAGAAGTCCTGAGGACCGGATACTGCGCTACGTAAGAACTGACCTTTTTATTACATTGTTACGGAACGATAAATCCGAGTTCCCACAATGAAATTACTATTATAGTTTACTTGCATCACAACTACCCTTATTCACGTTTGATGTTTATGGTCAAATGTTCCATCGTCCGTGTTCTAATGTCGACGTCGCCGCTGTCCGCAGGAATTCTTCGCCGCGTCCGTCGACAAGGTGACAGACTACGACAACATCGAGTGCGCGTCGCCGATGAACAAGATGATGACGAGTGTCAACATCGGCGACTTTGTCTGCGAACACCCGTCGGCCCCGAGCATCCACTGGAGCCGACTGGCGGATGATCGCTATGCCGTCAACTGTTCGTCCGTCGGGGACCCCGCGCCGACTTTGACGCTCGTCTTCCACGACAGTCAGAAGGTCGTCATTCCGCCCTCCGACGATCTCTCGCAGACCGAGACACGCACGCCGCACGTGATCACCGCGGGGGGTCCGGTCACGTGCCACGCGAAGAACTCGGAGGGCGTCGCTTCGACCGTTTGGGATATACCTCTGCCAGGTACGTGGTGATGTGTGTGTCGTTTGTGTTGTTGTAGCTGTCCTCTTGGCTGGGGTCCGTCTAGAAAATGAACTGCTTGTGGCCTCATAGCATACCAGTGGTGGAATTATGTGCCTGTTTGAAATGTTATATGTCCCAAAACCGTTACAGTTGTACTAGTTTGCATATGTTACTATCAACCTTTAGATTGCCTTGTACATGTGAGCATAACGCGTTATTTAAATCATACATATAACATTATTGCCAATAGTTAGTTTAATTACGTCCTTGACGGTCTGTGCGCAGTATTTCTAAGGAATATAATACATAGGAATCAATATCAACAACAGAACTGTGCATTGGTTGATTTCGTCATGATTATGAGGCACTCTAGCGGACAACAGGTGTACTACACAAGCTTAAGACGAAATTATACAATCACCGTAGCACAGCGCTCTACCTCACCTTGCGGTCCAGCAAGACAGAGCCTAATTTGTCTCAGATAAATTTGCTATTTTTATATGTGCTGCAGAAGAGCATATGATGTGTCATTTGTGCAAAGGCAGATGCTAAGGGAATCCCTGTCTTCGCCTTGTGGCCGACAAGGTTGCTGTGTGACTGTGTTGCCAAGCCCAGTTGTCGCCGTTCTTTCTCCGCTGTGACCTTCCACGTTGTTTTTGGCCGACCAACTTTTCTTGTTCCTTCTGGCGTCCATGACAATGCCGCCAGAGGTCGTTCTATCTCGGCGCATGCCCTATGTCCAATTCTCTGGTGATGAGTTATGTTTATTTCCAAACAGTACTCACATTTGATCTCACATAATGTGGAGGATTGGTCCAACGAAAGGTGGTAATAATCCCCTATGTGTTGATGGTTGTCATGCGTAGCCTTGTCGCGATTACTTTTACGTTTATTGACGGAGACACCAGCTAGAAAATCCATCTAGTATACACAGTTACACACCTTGCTATCTTTTGGGGCCTATGCTATGGAGAGTAAAATAGGTAGTACAAGGAAATTTAAAATAAACTATCGCTGATTCACGGAGCTTGGCTTCATTATCTCAACTCTCAATAGCTGCACATTAGCATTGGTATCAGAAAAGTAACCACTTCACTTAATAGCTTCCTTCTGCTTTCACTGGCAGAGACACCAGCTAGAAAATACATCCCAAAACAAACCCTCATAGCCACGGAAAGTGACACATTCCTCACGTGAAAATGAAAACTGCAGCCTTTGACTCATTAAGCTGGATTTTATTCCGTAAAGTCCCATTAGCTATACATTAGTATTAATGTCAGAAAATGGACCTCCCAGAAAGTGGACCATTGTCGGAATCTAGATAAGCCTAAGGCTTCCTAGTCCACATGACGTGTTTGCCAAATGAAACCTGAAAATTCTGGTGGCAATCTTGTTAAATTTTGTATGTTTAAAAAAAAGTAGGTGGTGAAATCGAACCAACGTCTATTGACGATCAGGTGGTCAATCTTTGGACCACTGCTCTACCATTAAAACAAATTTCATTCTATATTTTTCTGACCTGTTAGTCTAGTATGCCAGCGTGTATTTCTGTATTGATCTCGTGTATTTCTGTATTGATATTTCTGAAGGAAATGTGGTTCTATATTTATAATGTTCGTCGTCAGTCGTCGGCTCAGATCATTAGACCTCGCTGATTGCACTATATGGCCTATACACATACAGCGGCTATTTCACGGTTAAGTTTGGCGATAGTTGATTAGCGGATCTATTTGCCTACAAGTTCATCGCAGGTCAACATGCGAAATACACATAAGAGATGCCGTATATAGGGTTGAAGGAACCAACAGGAAGGGGAAGAGTTGAACTTCCAGCAAGCTGTCTAAGTTCAACATTACTGAGCGAGTAGAGTCATTACTTTCGGAAGGCACATGGGTGAACACAATTTGGGGTGTAGTTGTCTTCTCTTGACTTACTATTCCTTTGAATGTAACCCAAAGTAGGGGCCTACGGCTCCAATTAATCAGATTAGGGGAGTTTTACCGAATGCTTGCATGGTCTTCTTGCAACGGCCATTTGATTGGCGTGGGAAACCAGAGGCTTTGCCAGAGAACAAATCCGACGACCTGACAGGATTGGTAATTACAACACAACAATGGAGGAATTACATTGGCCAGCTGACCATACGATTAACTAATATTTCCAAATCAAGGGCCCGCACTAATGCCCATCAATGTCATGTGTAATGAAACAAATAAAACGGTATTATTAATAAAATAAAATGGCTAAAGTGGTTTGCTAAAAACAAACCAAATTCGCTCATGTGTTGAAGACACACATTTGATTAATTAAGACTCACACAACTATATATGGTTAAGTAGCAATTTTTAAAACAGAGTTATTTTTAGAATGTTTGTCATGATTAGTTAGCATCAACCAAGATAATTAAAATAGTAGCAGGCATTCTGTGTATGCAGTTACAAAGATCTACATCGGTCACAGACACTGGATAAACAAGCGACCTGCACCAGCTGTGTTGTTTATGGTTCACATTACATGATGGCTGTAGAGATTATCACACGTTCCGATGATACAAATAGTTATTCAGTGTTGAATTTCGATAATCATATAGACTAGCATGTAACTGAGGTAATATTATAATAGGCAGCCAATGTTGTGTGTGAGAATATCAACGAGATATCTTCTCCAGAATTCACATTCAAGTCGTACGGATTAAAAACGGATGCAGTGTAGCATTAAGGTTTGAAATGTGTTAGCGTACATATTATCATATGCGTCGTATTCGACATACAAGTGGAATACAGGGACACTGTGGTTGTATTAGAAGTGTACAACAAAGACAAGACTACCTTTGGATAAAACGGTCAGCGCATCTGTGGTTGGGACTAGTTTATATTCAAGGGTGAAACTTTCTGACGCACATCAAGGTATAACAAGAACACATAGACTAATCTTTTTAAAGTTAGTATTGTTTATGATGGCTGCTTTCTAAACGAAAGTTGAACTTGAAGTTTCCATTAACGGTCCAGCGACCATTCAATGGTCGTACCGTACAATAACCCCAGTAGACACCGTTCAATTATACAGAAGCTATTCTGAGAGAAATTATCTCAGGACATCTGCCGCTTTACACTATTTTTTGAATGTGCCACATGGATTGAGCAACAATAACGCGTTGATTTCACACAAGTTGTTTATCTGGACTTGTATGCGTCATAATGCGTGAGTAGGCAGACACTGGTATTATAAATAACGCGTGCAGTCATCCTGGCAGCCTTGCCCCAGCCGAGAATTGGCCGGTACAAAAGACAAGGCAACTCTTAAAATATCTGCTTCCCAGACAGATCAGAATACCATCGCAGTCGTCACGTCCACATGTGAACGTTTGGAGAGTGATTGACACTACACATACTCATGTGAGTAATTACTTTGAGATTTGAGCTGAGGCCAGACATGAGCCGATAAGGACGTTTGGGTGCTTTGAGCCTCGTCACAAGCGAGCGGTGTCCGGGGTCAGTCATGCGTGAAGTGCAGCGGGACGTGTCGGGCAATTTCACCGGGTCTCCTGTAGATCAAAAGTGAATGACGTCGTCGCTAGTAAACTACCGGTACCCCGCCAGGTATTCCGCGTAACCACGTCTACCCCAGTTACCAAGTGGGGTGAGACCACAATCGATTTCTCTATAGGCGGTCAATTATAATGTTTCGTTCATTTCCTTGTTAGGTTGTATGTAGCAATTTCCCGTATAAGGCCACATCATATTGCATTTATATCGACGCAGCTGCTCTGAAAACATCGTGAAATTCTCATATCATAATTTTCATATCTAGCATCATTCGATAACACTGGTACCATGTGGTAAAATATATCATTTATACTCATGATTACACAGCATAATTTATTATGTGCTCTTAAATATTCACATAAACTGCACCAGAATGCCAATTTAATTAAGGATATGTCAACGGTAATGAAGAATGAATATTTATTGGGAGACTGACCCTCGATACATGTGCTGCTTATATTTCACACACGCACGCACGCTCGCACACACACGCACGCACGCACACTCATACGCACGCACTCACACACGCACGCACACCACACACACACACACACACACACACACACACACACACACACACACACACACACACACACACACACACACACACTGTCAGCGAACGAATTCTCTCTACTTATTAAATGGATCTGATCACTTCCGTGTCCCGATGTTTTCCATCCGAAAGTTATTTAGAACCAACTGTACTTTGTCCCACCACCGGGAATAATTACGTGAACCAAGCCACATTAATGATTATGTGAACTAAGCCATTCGCGCCCATCTTCAAAAAAGCAATTACATTAACCTGTTAACAGCAGCATCAGGCTGCTTCAGGCGCACGCCGTACTACTGAAAGGTCACGTTAGCGGTTTACAACACCTGTGTGTATTTTTGTTGGTCGTCTGTCGCCAGGTAGAATACATTTGTTCCAGTTCGTGTTAAAGGAAGAATCCCAATTTATCTGCCCATATTTGGCCGGGCAGTAATTTGTAACGGAAAGTTGCTGTATAGAACGTGGGAAAGTTAAACATTAAAGGGTATTGTGGTTAACTCTCCTCAATTTGGCATACTTACCAAGCAATTTTGTTTTGAAACTGGGTGTTTTGTTTACCATTTGAACTAGTTCCAGGCGGAATCGTTCAAATTTAGAACATTGTTCCTAGCTTAATAATAATAATAATTACTTTATTGTCCAGTCATAGAATGGATAAATGCCTTGCACTTAGGAGGATGCATAATAATAATGCACTTTATTTATACACTAAAATCCAAAGTGCAAGCTCTGTTAAGTAGTGTTCACATTGTAAACAGTAAATATAATATAATACAAGTATATATATATATATATATATATATATATATATATATGTGTATATATATATATATATATATATATATATATATATATATATATATATATATAAAATTAATTAAAACCAATTAATAAATAATTTAAATTATATGCTGGCTGAGCCACTTAAAACATTAAAGTAAATCTAAAAATACATAGAGGAACTAGACATTAAAAGCAATTTTAAAATAGAATGTCTTAAGGTGTGCTTTAAATTAGTTCATGCATTCTGTGGAACGTAAATCCTCAGAAAGTGCGTTCCACAGAGTTGGTCCTGCGCGGGAGAATGAGCGCCGTCCATAACGTTCGAGGTTGTGCCGAGGAACCACTAGCAACGCGCGGTCTGCAGATCGCAGGGCGCGACGCGGCACGTACGGTGTGATGAGAGAGGCGATGTACGTTGGCATCCGATCACGCAAGGCCCGAAACACAATAACGAGTATTGTGTACTCTATGCGAGTAATAGCCAGTGCAGTTGTTTCAATGTGGTCGTCATACTTCGCATAAAAATAACACCATCTTTAAACCACATAGTAATGCATGTATACAGTAAAATCAAATATATAAATATGTGAGCTATAAAATAGATCAAATACTGGAATATATATGCTAACAACAATATGACAATGTTATAAAATAAATAAATGTGATACAACAACATTGCAGTGGCAGTTGTAGGGACTGTGATACAGGGTTTTATGCAGGACAAAATTACTGCCAGTCACACATGTTTGGTGGACACATGGATGTTAACTGTTAAGCCAGTTGACAAAATAAAAAATGTGTCTGATGACCTGAAATGGACTAAAAACACACATGTGACACCATTTACACTCACTTCTAAGGCATAACTGACAACATCTATGGTTGTCGAACCTTTTTTTGCTCCTTTTTTTACCCGTCCCCCCATATTTCTACCCGTCCACAACGGTTTTTACTCGTCCAAATGACGGGTGGGAGGGTCTCTGCATAAAGCTATGCTGTGATATGTCGGTCAACGGTTACTTTTATGTGGCTGGTTCAAATACTTGCTGGAGGATGGAATGAACGATTTGAGGGCACACTGGGTTTTTTAATTGGCATTCTGTATCTCCTTCCAGAGGGGAGAAGATCGCGAGGGTCGTGTCGGTGGTGTCAGATAAGATAAAGGAACACAATCTGGCAGGCAGTAAACCTTCAACATGCACGTTGTCTTCACGGGAACATAATAGTAAAAGAAAAAAGAAAACTTACGAGTTCCACTCTTGCTTTAAGGTCGTCTGTCGCCGCGTTGAATACAATTATTATTCCAGTTCGTTTTTGCTGCACCCGCACGCATAACAGATTAAGCTCGGGTGCCCAGTTAAATGCAGACGGTGCACTGTTACCCTTGGTATGGCAATGTGACGCAGTCATTGTTTTGCGTCATTGTCTGGCCGCAACAGATGTGACGTGAATACAACGTGAATACAACGTGACACGTCATTTAAGGTGTCGATGTCTGGTCGGGTGTTGTAGTGGCATGCATTCACAAACAGCGTAAAAGTATGCATAGTGCGGATACATGCATAATACAAATTATGTATACATATACACAAACGCAATATATTATTAGCAAATACACCATTATTGATACGAAAAAAGAAAGGAAACAATTGTTAGATCCAACTTGATCGATATCGTAGGAGCCACACAGACTATAAACTGTTTTTTTTAATTATCTACAGTCCTAATGTGTTTTGATATAACATAGCCTTTTTCTTACCTTAGTAACGTCAATCTTCTCATCTGATGCATAATGTATAGTACAATACGTAATCCACCAACACATTACGTCATAATCATTACTTATGTGCTCCAGGCCTTTGATATCAATGTTGATAAAGGTTTATAGCATGAAACACATTTCTATTGCTGCATAACATCTCTCACAAATCCAATATTTCCGCATTGCATTGGTACTTTAGCAACTTTCTTTGACATATGCGAGATCCATTTTTAAAACATGACGTACTTTGTTGCTAAGCAATAAATCTCGTGGTGGATGTCAATTATTGACAACGTTTATTGGGGTCATACGTTCGCGTGATCGCAATATAGACATTACGAAAGTATGTGTTATATCAGCGTCACAAAACATCAAGATAAACACTTACAGATAAAGGTTAATAGCATGAAACACATTTCTATTGCTGCATAACATTTCTCACAAATCCAACATTTCCGCATTGCATTGGTACTTTAGCAACTTTCTTTGACATATGCGAGATCCATTTTTAAAACATGACGCACTTTGTTGCTAAGCAATAAATCGAAGTTTACGACAGCGCTAACACTCGGTGTATTTCCAGTGAGAACACACATATGTAAAGTTATCCTAAAGTTTGGTGGCCCTTTTTTGAATTTTGTTGCGTAACACCGTGTAGCAATGACGCACATTTGGATAGTTTATGATCCATGAAACAGGACAAGTAGTGTCTGCGCAGAACGACAGCTGTTTGTTGTTGACAATCTGCGCAGAACGACAGCTGTTTGTTGTTGACAATCTGCGCAGAACGACAGCTGTTTGTTGTTGACACTCTGCACAGTACTACAGCTAACGAGACGACCAGTGCTAAAACCCGGAGAAAGAAACTCAGAAACCACGAAGACGTAGGATTATCGAAGGCCCCGATTACGAACCGCTTTCATGAACTATTTACGGCATTAAAGAAACATTAACACTAACATTATGAAAGATATTGTTTGTGGTTCCAAAATTTTGATTGGCTGCAATAACTTACAGTTATTTTGGGGCATCATTATTCGAAAAAAAGAGTAACCATGTAAACAGTTCGACAATTTGTTCAACGTTCTACGTTGTCTATGTGGATAAATATAATATTCCCCTAAACTTTCGTCTACGCTAATAATATTTCGCTGCTTCTTCGTTAATTGAGAACACGTACTTTTATCATTTTCCATAACCACTTATCGCTTAATATATTGAAGGGTTGTATCTGCTCTCCTTTAATCCAGTTGTCTCTAGGGCTGTCACCGCGCGTGTCCTTGCCAGGTTCCGGGCTGTCGGGTTGACAGCGATGTTGTCGTGTAACTGTCGCCATCTGAGGTCGGTATGGCTGGACGTGGACCTTGCACTAATTGACTGGTCAGTTTCAAGAATAAATAGTTTGTATTGATAACAGGGAGAACCTTCGGATGCATGCCCCCTACACGCACCTTGTGAGGAGATAAGGCAGAGCGAAGCAACAATGGGTGTTACGTGCACAAACATGAATCAATTTATCATAATTCTGTATTATCTTCTTTGGTTCTGGTCGATTCAATGCTGATTAATACGCATTGATATGGCTAGTTTCAGTCAATAGCTGGCGTGCAGTTATATATATATATATATATATATATATATATATATATATATATATATATATATATATATATATATGTGTGTTGTCATTGAGTATGCGAGTGTAATGGTGTTCGAGGAACATGACATTTTGATGATTGGTAGAAAGTAAATGTTACGGTGATGTGCTGTGTAGAAGATCGAACAATATTGTCTCTGGTCAAAACCTCACGATGAAGCGTCCGCTTGTAAAACATTATCACAGGCACACTTGGAGATGTGTGAAAGAGAGAGGAGAGGGGGAGAGGAGATAAGAGAGCGAAAGAAAGTGGTGCTGAAGAGGAGAGAAAGGGAAAGAGAGGAGAGGGGGGAGAGGAGGGGTAGAGAATTGGTGGATGGATGGATGGATGGATGGACGGACGGACGGACGGACGGACGGACGGACGGACGGACGGACGGACGGACGGACGGACGGACGGACGGACGGACGGACGGACGGACGGACGGACGGAGGAGGGAGGGAGGGAGGGAGGGAGGGAGGGAGGTAGAGAGAGAGAGAGACAGAGAGGTGGAAAGAGACAGGACAGAATAACAGACAGACGAGAGAGAGAGAGAGAGGAAGGGGCAGAGAGGAGAGGAGAGAGAAGAGACCAGACAGAGATACAGAGGGGGGGGGAGAGATTTTGGGAAATGGCTCTGATCAACGTTGCACATAAGCGGATGAAACATACATTGCACACACGGGGGAACACATGTCAGTAGCATGGTTCTAATCAACCCAATGCACACAAGAAACTAATTCTGGCGAGAGTGGGGAGGCTTATGCCAGAGATATGGCTCATATCAACCCTGCACTTGTCATACCATAAGTCAACGAAACTAACACCAAAGAGATAAGAACGTTCATGTCAGTAACGTAGTTGTAATTAACACCAGAATGACTCGTATAAAACCATGAACACCCGAGAATACCAAGTAATCCATAAAATCTTACTTACTACTATTCTTATGTATCTAAATTAACTTGTTCAAACAAGTGACCTATTAATATAATAATAATAATATAATATTATATCACTATTATATTATTATTATTATTATTAACTTGTTCAAACAAGTGGCCTATTAAGCCCTATGTACGCCCAAGAATGATTGAATCACTTGCGATATATACCAAGTTGAACGTCAGTTTCCAGAAGATAACAGTTTATTGATGGACGTATCATGGGAGTGTCTGCGTGTTTGAGATATCAACGACATACGACTGTGTTTGTATCGGACCGGCACAGATGAAATAACAAATCTTCGAAGATAATACGATACAAATAACAGCGGTGAACAAAGTCTGCCTCCTGATAAAAGTGTCAAATATAAGTTCGTGAATATAGCAGGCGATTTAGTAATTAAATGTAGCGTTATTCTTGTGTACATGATAGCAACGTTAAGTAAGTTTTTACACACACGCACGCACGCACGCACGCACGCACGCACGCACGCACGCACACACGCACGCACGCACGCCAAAAAAAACACACACACACACACACACACACACACACACACACACACACACACACAATCAATCAATCAATCAACATATATATATATATATATATATATATATATATATATATGTGTGTGTTTGTGTTGGACTACTCGTGACAAGTTTTCTGCGTGGATGGCGGTTTTTTTGAACGTCATCTTGTTATATCAGGTGTATGTTATATGTGTTAATATCGCAAATATCAGTTGTATTCAGTCAGTGCTGCAAGATCAAAATGCAGATCTGTGTAGAAACTCATTTTAATGAACAAGCATTTGCGTTGATGCAATTCCAGCACATTCGTCTGAAGAATATCGTATCTTTCATCTATTTGTGTGCCAAATTTGCCGGAAATCGTTGCCATATGAGTTCATTAGGCCGGCTATCATTGCCTCGCTCTAAATAGCGTAGTGCTGTAGATGTTAATCGATCGGCCAGTCTGGGAGCGAGCTGTGTGTGCACTGCCTAATTGATTCGTCGTCTAGTTGCGCTCTACGTCATTATCTCCAGGTTCTTAGGCTGTATGGCGTTGAAGCATCGACAAAGACCGTACTGTAGGTTGATTGTTGTGGTATTTAACATAATGGGAGAGTGTTAGGACTTAATATATTAGAAAAGGGACTCATCATCGTGTTACAGCTACACAAACACTGTTTCGCTGTTATGTGTCATCAGCAACAGAGTATATTTTATACTGGTCGTAGTAAGATGTTCTAGCAGTAGCGGTAGGAAATGCGCCTTCTGTGACGTCAATGGCGACACTAACGTGACTTCGGGAAAACAACGATGACCAAGTTGTAGGTAGCGTCGAACAGTGCAGTTGCAATTGGCAATAACAGTTGATCAGTGACCTGGCAGTAACCCCAGTAAGCGTGGCCGTGCAATGGGATCATTAATTACTAATTCATGACCTAAAGGTGATTACAGGATCAATTGACTAGACACGCGGTCAAATGAGTCAGGCGGAAAGGCAACTATTGCTGTAGCTGGTTGTGTCGTCAGGTCGTCGACTTCACGGATGTAGGTCTACGATTCACTTGACTCATCGCTTCCAGATGTGACATTTACATAATGCAAGTTGAAGTGTCGTATCGGTTGACGCAGTCGGTAGGACTCGGTGTCAGTGGCGTGAAGGGTAATGGGGCGACGGGGTGAAGCCTGTTGGGCAGGTTAGGTTTATGACACCTGTCACCCGAATCGACAGCTGCGACGTGTCCCGGCTTGTCCACCGAAGTCGGTGTATGAGGCCCACACGCTTACTTTCGGTCTTAGGTGAGACCTTATAAAACAGCGCGAGAGCGTTATCAAAGAGATAATGTGTGCTATTTATAAATGCAACAGCGACTAGGAAACCTTTGATGAGCAGATTATGTGTAAGAGATGAGGAGACACGACGGTGACACATGACTATGCTTTTAAATTCGTCGTTTGCAGCAAACCAATCCATGATGGTCCGTGTATCTACCATTTTGCTTTCTATATTTGAAAGAGAAATACTGTATGTACACGGAACCGTCACCTGCACGTGGACGTTGTGAGAATGTGCTCAAGACTGACGTAAGACCACAATAAGGTGTTCGTCGGTCGATGAAAGAGTACTGTACCCAACAGAAATAGGTCGATGAAAGAGTACTGTACCCAACAGGAATAGGTCGATGAAAGAGTACTGTACCCAACAGAAATAGGTCGATGAAAGAATACTGTACCCAACAGAAATAGGTCGATGAAAGAGTACTGTACCCAACAGAAATAGGTCGATGAAAGAGTACTGTTCCCAACAGAAATAGGTCGATGAAAGAGTACTGTACCCAACAGAAATAGGTCGATGAAAGAGTACTGTACCCAACAGAAATAGGTCGATGAAATAGTACTGTACCCAACAGAAATAGGTCGATGAAAGAGTACTGTACCCAACAGAAATAGGTCGATGAAAGAGTACTGACCCAACAGAAATAGGTCGATGAAAGAGTACTGTACCCAACAGAAATAGGTCGATGAAAGAGTACTGTACCCAACAGAAATAGGTCGATGAAAGAGTACTGTACCCAACAGAAATAGGTCGATGAAAGAGTACTGTACCCAACAGAAATAGGTCGATGAAAGAGTATTGTACCCAACAGAAATAGGTCGATGAAAGAGTACTGTACCCAACAGAAATAGGTCGATGAAAGAGTACTGTACCCAACAGAAATAGGTCGATGAAAGAGTACTGTACCCAACAGAAATAGGTCGATGAAAGAGTACTGTACCCAACAGAAATAGGTCGATGAAAGAGTACTGTACCCAACAGAAATAGGTCGATGAAAGAGTACTGTACCCAACAGAAATAGGTCGATGAAAGAGTACTGTACCCAACAGAAATAGGTCGATGAAAGAGTACTGTACCCAACAGAAATAGGTCGATGAAAGAGTACTGTACCCAACAGAAATAGGTCGATGAAAGAGTACTGTACCCAACAGAAATAGGTCGATGAAAGAGTACTGTACCCAACAGAAATAGGTCGATGAAAGAGTACTGTACACAACAGAAATAGGTCGATGAAAGAGTACTTTACCCAACAGAAATAGGTCGATGAAAGAGTATTGTACACAACAGAAATAGGTCGATGAAAGAGTACTGTACACAACAGAAATAGGTCGATGAAAGAGTACTGTACCCAACAGAAATAGGTCGATGAAAGAGTACTGTACCCAACAGAAATAGCACTGTGTTAGTGATCTGAATTTTTGTG
>JAODUO010000359.1:407500-412500 GCA_025642075.2 Ridgeia piscesae | reverse complement strand
CGTGCGTGCGTGCGTGCGTGCGTGCGTGCGTGCGTGTGCGTGCGTGCGTGCGTGCGTGCGTGAGTGCGTGAGTGCGTGAGTGCGTGAGTGCGTGAGTGCGTGCGTGCGTGAGTGCGTGCGTGAGTGCGTGCGTGAGTGCGTGCGTGAGTGCGTGCGTGTGACTGCGCGTGCGTGCGTGCGTACGTACGTACGTATATGTGCACGGGGATATACTTATTTGACGTTTGTTTGTACTACATTACATGTACATGTATTTAACGCTGACAGACTGACACTTGAAATACGCCCCACCCGATGGATATTATTGTTGTCATTACCGTATTTTGTGACACTCCGAACATATGTGACCTTCTCTTACTGACTGTCGCATTTCCAAAACCAGGACAGTCTCGTTCACCCCATGCAGTAACTGTCGAGAACTACCCTCTGTGGTGTAGCAGGTCAACCACCCGTTTCTGGGTCCACGAACCAGCTGGAATTGGTCTAAATAATATCGACTGTGAGCTAGCATTCGGGTGCATTGTATACGTATTATCGTGGGGACGACAGGACATTTTACGCATTGTCGACCCTTGATCTCTGCCAATGCGTTTACCAATTACCGTTTAGGGACAGCTTGTTTGCTTATTTGCTTATGTTGGACGGATTCCCTGAAACAAGATGCCCCTCCTTGTGTTTCCGGTACTGATATGGGCCATTCCAAGCCAGCGTCATGTTTGGGAGAGTCAGTGACAGTTGGTGACACGTGTGTCACGCTCAATGTTTTGACTAATTAATATTCATTGTGTTTTAATTTAAAATAGGCATTTTCAATAACAACATAAATCATCATAACTATGATGTTGAGATTAGGCTTAAATTAAAGGTAATGAGCAGTGGCTCACTCAACTGTTAATTTTATTACAATACCTTTATTAGATCCAAAGATATCGCAATGTTATGTGTATGTGTTATAATGACAAAAATGAGCTCATTTTTGTGTTTTCTGTCGACATTTTTTATTATTAGAAATGACTTTAAAATGCATAACTTTGTTATTTATATAGCTATTTAAATACTATTTTCAGTGTTTCGAAATGCATTGACTGGAGTAATAAATTTACCATATCCAATACTGTTTCATAGTAATTAATTTAGTTAATTATTTAGTATTAATTAAGTGGTGCGCCAAGTCAACAGACCAACATTCTTATTAAAGGCATACACGCTGCACATTGTATACGACATGCAGCCATGATTACTTAGGTGTGAAGATATCCCACAATTCAATTCGGTTTTTCCGTGGCGATGTGCTTATCATTTGTGTCACTTTGTTTCAGATACGGACGGCGCTGACGTCATCCGCCAGTCTGTGGTCACGTGTCTACTCGGCGTCGCCATGGTAACCATTCTCAACTACGTCAGATGAGTAGACCCACGAGTCCAGACTGTCGCCAATTCTTTCCCAGCCCTCGAGAGACCCGACGCATCCACAGCCGCGCCTCGTTTTGGCTTCTGTCGCCTCGTTGTGGCGCAGGCGATTATCGTCGGATCAACACGTTAAAACACACAACACGCCCGTTCAGTTTCAATGCACAACAACGAGAGCTCGCTAATATAACCCACAACCGTCATTCTGTCACCGACTGTCACCGAGTTAATCGTCGAACAAGGGACGCTCTCTTTGTTGTGCTTGTCAGGCACGGGACCAGCATACTTCAGATTGCATTTTATACCATTATAAAGCATACTGATAAGCACTGTCTAGCGGAACGGTGCCAGATTCCTGGTGCCGCTACAACGATAAGGCACCGCGGCGGAAGTCGGTTGTTCACGTGCGCTGAGTAAGCATCGGTCGATTACAAAATAGCGCTTGTCGAATCCGGACAGAGTTTTTCCATCCGGGTACCGTTCGACAACGAGCGTTCATATGACGTCAGGGCGATGACGTACCCAGGAAACGTTGCACTATTCTGGGGGTTGTTTGACGAGTAGCGCTCATCCGGGGACTGTTCGACTGGCGCACATCCGGGACATTATGCCGACTATGACGTTGCCGTTTCTCGGGAGGAAGTGTATGGGAGAGGTGGGACGGGGGGGGAGGAGGACATTGTCGATTCGCCAAAACACACGTGCTCGTTGACATGTTCTAACCGTATCTTTTATGTTTGATTCATTTCTAAATGATGTTGTTCGTAGGCTCCCAGAAGACGGATATGTGGGCCACTTTACTGCGTGGTCTCCACCTGGTGGCCGTAAGTGCGTGGCCTCCACCTGGTGGCCGTAAGTGCTATTTTCAGCTGTTTGTGTTGCGAATGTTGAGATCCCTACAGAAACCACCCCGGCACGCTAAACATAGCGGAGGTCAAGCCATCCACTTGACCAAGGACGGTGCTGACCGAGGTCCGAAAACAAACAGACAGTGGATCAGTAATACTGACCACCTGTTTATATAAGACGGCCTCACAGTTGTTAGACTACGGGACCATTTCAACCACGTTGTTCAGAGCTCTTAAACCCGATTTTGCATTTTAAAATCAGTTTTCATCCTTAATAGTGATATTGAATACCTGGAAACTGTAAACACAATGACGCGCCTGCGCGACATTTTCACGGATGTGTAATGGAAATAGTGTCCGCGGTAATATGGCAGTGGATATTTGCATTTTGAGAAGAAAAAACTCGGTTAATTTAGTAACTGATTTTGTTTAAGGATGAATTCCCATAAGAGCTCTTTATCTCAGTGAAATGGTCCCCCAGTGTATTGTAAACAATGTAACGTGATAACAGTTTGCGTCACATTCAATTTCGTCTCTTGGCAGTGATCTTGCACTGAGAAATGTCACCACTAGTGGGTACCATGGAAATAGAGCTCTCATTTAGGGACAGCAGTTTGTGAATTGGCAGAACTCGAACCAAATGAGTGTACAATATTACTATCCGTGCTGTCAGTTGGTGTGACGGGGATGACTACATTGCTATGCAGAGGAAGTATTAGGAATCTGCTCAAGGTGTATGTATGTTATTAGGTTTATCTACGCTTAGTGAAGTTGTTACTAGTTATGGACATTGTATTGCAAAATATGTTGTTACTAATGTTGAACTATGTTGATACTAATGTTGAACTATGTTGATACTAATGCTGACGACCGAATGTGTTGATACTAGTTGTTGACGGTGAAGACGTGTGTTGATATTAACGTGGACGATGAAGTGTTTGGATACTAATTGTTGATTATGATGCGCGTTTGGATATGGATAATTGATGATGAAATGTGACAGTGGTGATGTTGATTCAGGACGATGATGATACTGGTGACGATAAATAGGGTTGACAATATGTTCATGATGGTAATGTTGACAAAGATAACGGCTGCTATAGAAGTGATGGCGGCAGTGTTGGTGTATGAGAGAGAGAGAGAGAGAGAGAGAGAGAGAGAGAGAGAGAGAGAGAGAGAGAGAGAGAGAGAGAGAGAGAGAGAGAAAGAGAGTGAGAGAGTGAAAGAGAGACAGTGAGTGAGAGAGAGTGAGAGAGAGAGAAGTGAGTGAGTGAGAGAGAAAGTGAGTGAGAGAGAGAGAGAGTGAGAGAGTGAGAGAGAGAGAGAGAGTGAGAGAGAGAGAGAGAGAGAGAGGAGAGAGAGAGAGAGAGAGAGAGAGAGAAGCAAACCTGATAAAACTCAAAATGTAGACAATCGTGTTGTTGAATAACCATGTCGTGTGCGGTAAATACATATCATTAAATACCCGGATGGGACAGCTCGTTCTCTATCTCTATCACCTGGGTATGTCGACCTCGAAGCAAAACACAACACGTGTTGCTGTTATGTTATTATGCAAAACCAAACAATCAATGCTAATGCACAGCATGTTTTTAATACTTGTTCGTCAACTTACGCGAACGTTCCTGCTTCAGCATATGTGGCCGAATTGTTGGCTCTGGACAGTGCGATTTGAATTACGTTTACCACGCGGTACATGTCAGTTGTGTTGCCTAGTCTGTCACGTAAATGTTTTAATATAACTCATTCGTTGTGTCATTAAAATATGTTGTATTTGCACAAACGAGGCCAGTGCGACCTAATTATGACGTGCCTTTGTACGGTTGGTTCGTGGTGTGACAGTCGTGTTACCTGGTGTGTTAATCGTGTTAATTGGTGCATGTTTCCAGGTTGTGTTAATATAATATCTATTCGACCTTCTGTAGGAGGTCTTTCAATACAATCTTTTTCTTTTATAATCCGCTACTGACGCCACACATCATTGTAAAACAGGGGCATGATAATTAGGTGTATTTGAGGTGGCTGTATGAATGGATATTTTAAATGCGTGGTTTTGTATGTTTGTTTGTTTGTAATTGTTGCTTTGCAGATGGAACTAACACCGGGTTGTGCGCACAATAGATTGTAATAGACATTGACCATGAGTTGTAGGCCCTACTAGTTGTTCAGACCCCATACAAGTAGAAAGATGTGACATAGGTTCGAGATGGCGCACGTTCTACAAAACTGTATATTTGCTTGTAGCAAGGACATCGTTAATTTAATTTAGCAAATCAATGCCGTGTTTACACATAGTAAGATCGGTTTACGTAAACAATGAAAGAGAATACGCAATAAGCCGGTTTAAAAAGTTTAGTCGAGTAACGTTTACGTGCGAACTCGCCAAACCGTAGCACAGAAAGACGGGTGCTTGGGAAGGGTTGCGTTGTTTGTATTCTGCGATGTAGGGTCGAATATCTGAATGGTTAGCTGCCTTGCTACCGATTTAGTTGGTCATCAATGGGTCTTATGTTTGACTACGTTATATTACGTTTATTATATATATATAATATATATATATATATATATATATATATCAACACCGATATGTGGACTAACCTGTGTTACACCCATTCCGTATTCCACGCACATTGCCACGTTTGATGCTGATTGAGCGTAGAAATTTTTATATAATAAAATGGTATGAAACATGAATGAGAATCTGTCTTTGTAATTATTATGTGGATTTTTTGGATTTATGTC
>JAODUO010000359.1:400000-402500 GCA_025642075.2 Ridgeia piscesae | reverse complement strand
GACACAGATTGGTGGAACTCGATCAGGATGACAAAGGCACGAAGAGGGACGTTGTCAAAATTGAACGGTTCATGCAAACGGTAAGTGGAGTTGTTGAATGTGTGTGTGTGTGTGTGTGTGTGTGTGTGTGTGTGTGTGTGTGTGTGTGTGTGTGTGTGTGTGTGTGTGTGTGTGTGTGTGTGTGTGTGTGTGTGTGTGTGTGTGTGTGTGTGTGTGTGTGTGTGTGTGTGTTTTGTGTGTGTGTGTGTGTGTGTGTGTGTGTGGTGTGTGTGTGTGTGTGTGTGTGGTGTGTGTGTTGTGTGTGTGTGTGTGTGTGTGTGTGAGAGAGAGAGAGAGTGTGTCTGTGTGTGTGCACATATGTGCACATTTTGTAAGTGCATATGTTTGTATTGTGTATATTTATGTGTGTCCATGTATGTATGTATGTATGTATGTATGTATGTATGTATGTATGTATGTATGTATGTATGTATGTATGTATGTATGTATGTATGTATGTATGTATGTATGTATGTATGTATGTATGTATGTATGTATGTATGTATGTATGTATGATGTATGCTGTATGTATGTATGATTATGTATGTATGTATGTATGATGATGATGATGCATGTATTTTGTAATTTTTAAAAATATATATATATATATATATATATATATATATATATATATATATATATATATACATATATACACACAGCATGCATCCATGCATGCATGTATGTCTCCAAAACTTTTCGGACAAGGATAGGTTAACCAGTCGTCTCCGAACCGACACAGCAAGCAATCCTTGCTGTGTGGATGCGGAGGTGACTGATGGATGATGACGATGAGACATCTCCGTCACTGAAGGATATAGTGTATATGTATGGATGTTTAACACTAACACATATGTTTAATACATGATTCATTCGATCTAAGCAAACGTATTGCAAACTACTACTTTACACGTGTAGATCAGTTTGAGCCCTGTTTTGTCCCAGCTAAGCGAAGCAGATCCCCTGACGCGATACAGAAGCCATACGTTGTCCGATCTTGACCGACCAAGCGGGACTGACTTAGCCGAGCAAATTGACGGCGCTGTGATATAGGATTTCCCGTCTAGTCTACGGGGTAATTGGCACGTGACGGGGACTGACTGGAGAAAAGGGCGTGAAATCACTTCCATCTTCTCGACATCTGGAGTATATTTATGTAATATTCTAGCGCTAATGTTCATGTACAGAGAGGTATTTTCTTGTATTAACTGAAGTATGGAACAAACAATTTAGTGGTATTGTCTTATGATAATTGCAAAAAACTGTTAGTTGTTTAAAGTGTTATTTGTGGCAACATAATTAAAATGTTTTTGTAATATATATATATATATTATAAAATATATATATATATTAAAAATATATATATATATATATATACATATATATGTATTAAAGTATTATATACATAATAAAGTGTCACAATTCCCCATCTCAAAAAAAAAAAAAAAAAATATATATATATATATATACATATATACATATATACTCATATATAATATTTAAATTAATTTATTAACCTTATTTAATATATACTTTAATATATATATATATATATATATATATATATATATATATATATATATATATATATTGATTGAGATAGGCAGTCTCTTCGATACTTTAATTTGTTCATGTTTTCAAGCGTAGTATATATGATTAAACACGTGAACAAATAAAGGAAGTATTGACAAGTTTGTCCGCAAAAATCAATCAATCAATTATTGAAGAGTTTGTGAACTACACTTATTTTAGTTGTAATAGATGTTTTTAGTGGAAATAGTCTCTTGTTATTAATGGTGTTGTCTGTATCATCTCTGCGTGTGTCACCATTGTTGTTGTTGTCGTGTTTGTTGTTGATGTTGTTGTCGCCTCCAATCTGTTCTTGACATCCATGTTACAGTTGTCCTCTCGCGAGGTGCTCGACTTAAGCAATAAGATCTGATTTCGTTTGTTGTTTGCTTAGTTCTTCCACTCATCTTTTGTCGCGTTTCTGAAACAGCCGAATAACCCCCGTACACGTTGCACTACACTTGATCAGCCAAAATATTCTACATTTGACACCATTCACCGTTCAATATGAGCATTATGAATATTTTAGTCCAGAATCTGCTTTGAATACAAGTGCGTTAATCTGTGTTGAGAGTCTTACCACCAGACTCCGTTCAGCGAGAGCATTATGAATACCAAAGTCCCCGTAGTCCATACTGCACACGGGAAATGCGATATACAGCCATAGCTTCAGTGAGCACCTGCGCTGATGCGGGGTAACCAAACACCCCGCCCACTCGCTCTGTCCTCGGGGGAGTCTGGCCGCTGATTTGGCTGGTTATAGACACTGAGAAGGACTTAACGAGGGAACTGGAGGCTCCGGTACAACAAGACACGGAGACAACTACACTAATGAGGAGTCTTGGTAAACAGGACCAGTTTATCCATGTGTTGGTTATTTGCCGAGTCTGTG
>JAODUO010000359.1:322500-395000 GCA_025642075.2 Ridgeia piscesae | reverse complement strand
TTCTGTTTGTGGTCTATGAGTGGAAGGAGTATGTTCTCTTTGTGGTCTATGAGTGGAAGGAGTGTGTTCTGTTTGTGGTCTATACGTGGAAGGAGTATGTTCTGTTTGTGGTCTATGAGTGGAAGGAGTATGTTCTGTTTGTGGCCTGTGAGTGGAAGGAGTATGTTCTGTTTGTTGTCTATAGTGGAAGGAGTGTGTTCTGTTTGTGGTCTATACGTGGAAGGAGTATGTTCTGTTTGTGGTCTATGAGTGGAAGAAGTAAGTTCTGTTTGTGGTCTGTGAGTGGAAGGAGTATGTTCTGTTTGTTGTCTATAAGTGAAGGAGTATGTTCTGTTTGTTGTCTATAAGTGGAAGAAGTATGTTCTGTTTGATGTCTATAAGTGGAAGGAGTATGTTCTGTTTGATGTCTATAAGTGGAAGGAGTACGTTCTATTTGTTGTCTATGAGTGGAAGGAGTATGTTCTGTTTGCGATCTATGAGTGGAAGGAGTATGTTCTGTTTGTTGTCTATAAGTGGAAGGAGTGTGTTCTGTTTGTTGTCTATGAGTGGAATGAATATGTTCTGTTTGTTGTCTATGAGTTGAAGGAGTATGTTCTGTTTGTTGTCTATGAGTGGAAGGAGTATTTTCTGTTTGTTTTCTATGAGTGGAAGGAGTGTGTTCTCTTTGTTGTCTATGAGTGGAAGGAGTATATTCTCTTTGTGGTCTATGAGTGGAAGGAGTGTGTTCTCTTTGTGGTCTATACGTGGAAGGAGTATGTTCTGTTTGTGGTCTATGAGTGGAAGGAGTATGTTCTGTTTGTGGTCTGTGAGTGGAAGGAGTATGTTCTCTTTGTGGTCTATAAGTGGAAGGAGTATGTTCTGTTTGTGGTCTGTGAGTGGAAGGAGTATGTTCTGTTTGTGGTCTATAAGTGGAAGGAGTATGTTCTGTTTGTTGTCTATAAGTGGAAGGAGTATGTTCTGTTTGTTGTCTATACGTGGAAGGAGTATGTTCTGTTTGTGGTCTATGAGTGGAAGGAGTATGTTCTGTTTGTGGTCTGTGAGTGGAAGGAGTATGTTCTCTTTGTGGTCTATGAGTGGAAGGAGTATGTTCTGTTTGTTGTCTATAAGTGAAGGAGTATGTTCTGTTTGTTGTCTATAAGTGGAAGAAGTATGTTCTGTTTGATGTCTATAAGTGGAAGGAGTATGTTCTGTTTGATGTCTATAAGTGGAAGGAGTACGTTCTATTTGTTGTCTATGAGTGGAAGGAGTATGTTCTGTTTGTGGTCTATGAGTGGAAGGAGTATGTTCTGTTTGTGGTCTATGAGTGGAAGGAGTATGTTCTCTTTGTTGTCTATGAGTGGAAGGAGTATGTTCTGTTTGTGGTCTATGAGTGGAAGAGTATGTTCTGTTTGTTGCTTGAGTGGAAGGAGTATTTTCTTTTGTTTTCTATAGTGAAGGAGTTGTTCTTTTGTTGTCTATAGTGGAAGGAGTATTTCTTTTGTGTCTATAGTGGAAGGAGTTGTTCTTTTGTGTCTATAGTGGAAGGAGTATGTTCTGTTTGTGGTCTATGAGTGGAAGGAGTATGTTCTGTTTGTGGTCTATGAGTGGAAGGAGTATGTTCTGTTTGTGGTCTATGAGTGGAAGGAGTATGTTCTGTTTGTTGTCTATGAGTGGAAGGAGTATGTTCTGTTTGTTGTCTATAAGTGGAAGGAGTATGTTCTGTTTGTGGTCTATAAGTGGAAGGAGTATGTTCTGTTTGTGTCTATACGTGGAAGGAGTATGTTCTGTTTGTGGTCTATGAGTGGAAGGAGTATGTTCTGTTTGTTTTCTATGAGTGGAAGGAGTATTTTCTCTTTGTTTTCTCTTAGTGGAAGGAGTATTTTCTCTTTGTTTTCTCTGAGTGGAAGGAGTATTTTCTCTTTGTTTTCTATGAGTGGAAGGAGTATTTTCTCTTTGTTTTCTATGAGTGGAAGGAGTATGTTCAGTTTGTGGTCTATGAGTGGAAGGAGTGTGTTCTCTTTGTGGTCTATGAGTGGAAGGAATGTGTTCTCTTTGTGGTCTATGAGTGGAAGGATTATGTTCTGTTTGGTGTCTATGAGTGGAAGGAGTATGTTCTCTTTGTTGTCTATGAGTGGAAGGAGTATATTCTCTTTGTGGTCTATGAGTGGAAGGATATGTTCTGTTTGTTGTCTATGAGTGGAAGGAGTATTTTCTCTTTGTTTTCTATGAGTGGAAGGAGTGTGTTCTCTTTGTGGTCTATGAGTGGAAGGAGTATGTTCTCTTTGTGGTCTATGAGTGGAAGGAGTGTGTTCTCTTTGTGGTCTATACGTGGAAGGAGTATGTTCTGTTTGTGGTCTATGAGTGGAAGAGTATGTTCTGTTTGTGGCTGTGAGTGGAAGGAGTATATTCTCTTTGTGGTCTATGAGTGGAAGGAGTGTGTTCTCTTTGTGGTCTATACGTGGAAGGAGTATGTTCTGTTTGTGGTCTATGAGTGGAAGAAGTATGTTCTGTTTGTGGCCTGTGAGTGGAAGGAGTATGTTCTGTTTGTTGTCTATAAGTGAAGGAGTATGTTCTGTTTGTTGTCTATAAGTGGAAGAAGTATGTTCTGTTTGATGTCTATAAGTGGAAGGAGTATGTTCTGTTTGATGTCTATAAGTGGAAGGAGTACGTTCTATTTGTTGTCTATGAGTGGAAGGAGTATGTTCTGTTTGCGATCTATGAGTGGAAGGAGTATGTTCTGTTTGTTGTCTATAAGTGGAAGGAGTGTGTTCTGTTTGTTGTCTATGAGTGGAATGAATATGTTCTGTTAGTTGTCTATAAGTGGAAGGAGTATGTTCTGTTTGTGATCTATAAGTGGAAGGAGTATGTTCTGTTTGTGGTCTATAAGTGGAAGGAGAGTGTCCTGTTTGTGGTCTGGGATATTTATCACACATCCAAACTATGGTTAAAAAACAAGACGTTTATTTGTGAACCCCAAAAGTAAGATAATACAACCCTATTATAATGAATGTAAAGAATGTAATAGGTATGTGCATTTTCACAAATAAAACAATTGTATACGTAAAGTAATTATAGCAATATTATAATATACAAAAAACAGTATGCAATACACGACACTTCAAAAAACTAATCTAAACGGGGAATATTGTAATGACATATTTATCAGTCCCTTCCGTCAACGTAGGTATGTTTATTTTTAGAAGGTTCCTGTCAGCAAACATCCGAGCGTCATAAAAGGCTAAGTGAGCCATCTCATGGCGGATTGTTTACTAAGCCGAAGTAAAAAAAAGTTTTATGATCGCGTTGTTTGAAATATTCCTGTAGCTATGGCAACCTGAATCCAATCAACTTCCTGGAAGGGTTGCACAAACATAGTTCGTGGATCAGAGCGGCCAAGTTCGACAACCGCGACGACTTCGCTACATATCTACGTCGTCTCGGCTCAGTACCCACGCAAGTAAGTCCAGCTGGCGGCATTGAGGGCCTATCACATGTGCCGTAGCCGACCTGCACTGTACAAACAACACACACACGCACACGCACACGCACACGCACACGCACACGCACACGCACACGCACACGCACACGCACACGCACACGCACACGCACACGCACACGCACATACACATACACATACACACACACACACACACACACACACACACACACACACACACACACACACACACACACACACACACACACACACCACACACACACACACACACACACACACACACACACACAACACACACACACACACACACACACACACACACATACACACTCACAAACACAACACACACACACACACACACACACACACACACACACACACACACACACACACATCACACACACACACACACACACACACACACACACACACACACACACACACACACACACACACAAACACACACACACACACACACACACACACACACACACACACACACACACACACACACACACACACTCACTCACTCACTCACTCACTCACTTCATTCTCTACGTCACTCAATCACTTTCACGTCCTATATTATAACTTATACAGTCCCATTTCAGATAATTCAAACATATTTTTATTAAACGTTGCCTGTAACAAACCCAGACGTTTAGTACTGTCTATGGATGATTCGTGCACATACGTAGAAGCCAGTTGTGACAGCGACCATTCACTGTCATAGATTGAGGAGATCATGCAGCTACTGGAGCGGGCGATACAACTCGGCCGAACCAACCACCTCGCGTCCATGGTGAGTAGTTCACCTCTACGTCGTCTACGAGACAAGTTGCAGTTGCATCCTGCTCGCGTCTTGTCCACTCGTCAAATGACGCCACACTCATTACCCACGGGACGGTTGCACGAAGACAAAGAGCTCTTACGAAAAATTGACCAGTAAACAAGAGCCTTTGTTAAATTTAAAGAGTTTAACAATTCCCACAAAAAACTATTGCAGTATTACCGAGGACACTATTTCCATGACACACATGTGACGCGTCATGGTGTTGACAACAAGTACTTCGTTGGGGTAACGCATGGAATAAGTACGTTTAGCTGTACGGTCATTGGTACGTTTGTGGACCATTGAATTATCTATCGAAAGAACCAGGGACCGAATCCTATACTACTGTGTCGAAACTTGGGCAAGATGTTTCGCTCTACGTTGCTTCAGATAACTCAACTGAACGAACAAATACCTGACTACAAACTGTGTTTGCATTAATTTCGTGTATAAATATTCTTCGTGTATTAATTGCAGTATATCTGTATTCTTCTTGGAGAAGAGGAAATGATGTCCGCTTGAATAGGTTTGCTAGGGATTTAAATACAAAGCGCCTGAGTGTAATAAACTATTGAATATTGCGCTACATAGGAATGCGTTTATATTTTACTTGTACGATTATCTGTACATTTACCTGTAGCTTTACCTGTATATGCCTCGGACTATATCCCTTAAGAGCTAATTGCTTTGAGCAATATCAAGGAGTATATATTGCCCTACATAGAAACTTTCATTTTACTTTGCCTGTACGCCTACCTACACGTTTACCTGTACGTTTACCCGTACGTTTACCTGTATTTTTTTACCTGTATCTCTCCAACATGTTTCGTTTGAAGCGTGGCGTTGTGGACGAGCTGGGTCGTGTCGCTGACATGGAGCCGCAAAGGACCGTGTATTATGAGCCGTTTCTTGACCCTCTGGACCGACTGTCCGGCAGTCAGGAGCTCAGGTGAAGCACCCTTGTTGTCGACTGCTTCAATAAACCACGTCTACTGCTTGTTAACAGATATCGTAGGACAGGGTATCAATACAAAATTGGGATATATATATATATATATATATATATATATATATATATATTATATTACATATATATATATATATATTTATTATATTACAATATATTACAATATACCTATATATATACATATATATATATATATATATATATATATATATATATATATATATATATATATATATATATATATATATATAGGTATGGTGTAATATATTGTAATATAATAATATGTATATATTAACATAAATATGTAACATATTATATATATATATATATATATATATATATATTTATATATATATATATATATTATATATACAACATATATATACAATGTATATATATATATATGCAATGTATATATACAATATATATATATATATATATATATATATATATATATATATATATATATACGTAAGCCGTTATCACGTATGTGTCACTGCACAAAAGCACGCAGGCATACACTCACACACGCGCAGACAATTGGAAAAGGCACACTAAGAAAGTCAGTAAACGTTAAAGTGTTTTCACAATGTGTCGATGAAGGTCAGCCGACGTTTCACTAAAACACAAGCATTAAACCGTTCAAAACGAAATTGACTCATATAAAAAATAAAAAAGAGCAGCCTCATATGTTTCCAAAGCAACCAAACACGAATTACATTATACTACATTGCAGTGTGTCACATTGAATCAGCATCAATTTTCAAATGGAACTCAGTTTTTTAATATTAAAAAGTAAAATATCATAATATATACATAATATACATAATTTACCTTAAGACATTATGTTACGTGTGGTGCTGCCCTCTTCGACAGCGTACACATTTCTCTAAGGGTGTGTCACGTGATGTGCGTGACGCGGTAGAAACATTTACACGTCACTGGTTTTCGTGCTGCAGAAAGAACTTGCGTAGTCAAGGAAGTTACGTCATACAGTCGCGAGTGCAGCCATCTATCCGGCGACTGCAGAACTTTCTTTCTCTGGTTAGTGCGTTTGTTATATTCGAATTCTCACTAGAGGCGGTTTGCTATGGGTATCATCTTTCAGTGTTAAACATAATTTCATTTAAAAGAATAATAATGACTTTTTGAAAAAAATTCAGAAAACAAAATAAGTGAAGATATTCAGATTATTATTACAACGACTGACTTCGCCAGTCGCTACTGCGTCAGCCGTGGGAACAGCGCATATACACGCCCCAATTTGAAGACAGATACACGACTAGTGGGAATCCCAATATAATGTCCCATTCGCATCCTAAACATTGCAAGTAACACGAGCAGCGTGTGACTGAATTCATCAAACATTATATCACATGACCGGAGACCGACCACACTCTTCGTGGTCGATTTCATTGGCTGAGAAAAGAGGCTTTTCCAAAGACATGGGCCAGGGGTAGTGAAAACTGGTATTGATGTAACCATCCGCAGCGACCCCTGGCGTGCGAGGATGTGGAATGGTGTACGATTGAACCTCTCTGCGAGGGAGTAAATTAGAACGCTCTTTGAGCAGTCGTACGAGGTGGATTCTACGCTATACGAATATACGAATACATTTATTTCAGGTAAAAACCCATATACAATTGGTACATACATTAGCACATCTATGTAGTCTATAAAAGATCAAATATGTTTTAAAAAAATGAATAGATAAAAAATAAATAAGGTTATAAGTTAGATAAATGTAAAATTGTTTGAAAACAGATAAAATAATGAGCAATATACAGGATGTGATTGTATAATAAATATGCAATTAATTCATGTAAATAAACACCGTTTGAAAAGTAAGTTATATAAACAACTTACTGACTTTACAAATATATATAATAATAAATAAATAATAATAATAAAGTTATATGCGAGACATGATGACTATCTTACAGATTTACTGTGTACAACGAATTGGCCCAGCTAATCCACAATGGGTCATTTACTATTTCAAAGCAATTGTATATAACCCTAATCTATAAGTTTGTTCCTACTTTTCGGCGATTTCAACGTCCATGAGAAAAACACAGTTGCCTATAACAGTTACTTTATAATCTTTAATCAAGCTCAGCAACAATGCCGTGCTCTCTCATGCAAAGGACTTGTCGGCATTCCTCGTTTGCACGCGCTCTGCGAGTGTGTGTGTGGCTTACTATTGCTATTACAGCGCTACCTGCCGGCCACTAGGAAGGACTACGGCATCAGCTCGCTAGATGGCGGTGCGGAGTACTACCGGAGTCTGCTGAGGTGGCATCTGTCGATCGATCTTGATCCCGACGTTGTCTTCGACCTCGGCGTGGAACAAGTTGACCGCATTAGACGCCAGATGGAAAACGTAAGTTAATATAGAACACAATAGCTCAGTCCCGTCGCGGCTAATGTCTACTTAACCGCTGTCAATTTGATACACCCTATGAACGGTTTGTTCTCGCACTAACCCTGGCCACTCCCGTAGACCCTATACATTCGTGTGTGTAGTAAAAATTGCATGCTTAAGTAAAATACTGCCCTGCTTGTTTGCAACGTTTATTCGTATGTATGGTACGTGGTCATATATGCTCAGTATGTACAATTATCCATAAATTACCTTTTTCGTGTACGCAAAAGAAACGTGGAAAACGGATTGCGGGAATAATGTATCAGGCGCGTTGCGCAGCCTGGGCGTGATCATATTTAACAAAGGACCCAGTCTCCAGACGACTAAGCGAAGTTAAATGTAATAAGACTCTAAGCTATTAGAAAGCTGGCTTCGTGTCCCGGTATTTTAGTATGCTTATTGTCAGAAGCAGTAAGCACACATGGTTATTATAAGTGTCTGTGTAGTGCAGTAATAGAACGATGTGCATATCTCTCCATTCCTTTTCATGAAAACAGGTGATGCGGTATATCGGGTTTGGTGGAAATCTCACTGCATTCTTCCGCCATCTGCAGGGCCAGAAACAGTTCCACCCGAAGACGGAGGTACCTATCAGCTTCTCGGTGTGAACTAACTTAAACTAAGCATTTGTCTACATTACCTAACACATGTTTTATAAACATAGACACGTGATTCATTTAAATAAAATCGCATGTGCGTTGCATTGTTTATACTGTGACGAGATAAGATGTCGTTTAACGGAGAAACGTTTTAGAATTACAAAATATTGCTATGCAGCGTTGAGAGTTGAAGGATCGTTTTACATGCAGTAGGAGTATCACATATAACTTACACATATGCGTCTTTGGTCTCTGCTCTATTTAGCTGATGTCAGCACTACAGTTTTGCTTTGCTTTCAGACAGAAATGTTGGATAGTTTCTACACGATCCTCTTCCAGAGGATTCAACCTCGTTTACCATCGCTCTTCTCAAATCTGACTGCGTTACCGAATATAAGGTAAGTTGTATAAAGTAATGTTATAACGTAATGCGTCTTTATCGTTAAACATTTGGATGGCTGGAAGGATGGATGGATAGATCGATTGATAGATATTTTACTTTCGAAATCGCATAAGTCATACAAACAATCATACTCATCAAATATAACAGTAGATGATATAATATACGACGAAGCTAAGCTGTAGCCAATCTAAGCTGTAGCCAGAGAGTTGAAAGAATGGTAATGCAATGGAACGAGTATTTATTATAAGAAAAATGCTGTCAACCCCCCCCCCCAATGGCTGTATAAATAATGTATTAATAACTTGACGTGTAGCATAAAGATTACATTTCTATGGTAGACCCGAGTTGATACTTTTAAACAGCAGTAGTAGTACATAATAAGTGTATACGTAAATAATATTGCAGATATATGCATGGTGATCGTTGGCTGGCTGCCAATTTGTGTTTAGTTGCTTTATTAAGCTCGGATCAATGTTTGCAATTTTAAAGATTCTGCCTGCAACACAAATGGTAAAAAAACATCCAGTTTCAAAACAAAATTGATTGCCAATAACACCGATGCGAGCAGTGTTAATTGCAATACCCTTTTGATGTTTAACTTTTCCTGCTAAACAGCAGACTTCCCGCTACAAGTTATTGCTAACTGTGGGCACAGGAGCTTGGCACCCTCCCTTTAATGCCAAGAATTATCATTGAGAATGTGTTATTCCTAACTTGTTGCATCCAGCAAATGCCGGTCTATGTGGTGAGACTGTTATTACTATGCATTGTAGCATTCAGATAATGCCGTTCGACAGGGTGATACTATTGTTATTATGTATTGTAACATTCAGAGAATGACGTTCGACGGGGTGAGACTGTTATTACTATGTATTGTAGCATTCAGAGAATGCCGTTCGACGGGGTGAGACTGTTATTACTATGTATTGTAGCATTCAGAGAATGCCGTTCGACGGGGTGAGACTATTACTACTATGTATTGTAGCATTCAGAGAATGCCGTTCGACGGGGTGAGACTATTACTACTATGTATTGTAGCATTCAGAGAATGCCGTTCGACGGGGTGGCGGCGCAGTATATCAATGGCACCCTACTGGCCAATACGAGGCGACCAGACACCAGGTAGGAAAGACAAGATATTTTCTAAATTATCTTATGTGGTTTAATTTGGATGACAACTAATCTTTATAAACTAATAAAATACTAAGTATAAAATTGCTAATCGAATGGACTGTCTCACCCACATTGCCCAATTGCTTGTCAACTTACATAGAATTATAAATTGAAAAACAATGGCTTTTATTGCTTCGTTTGTTGCTACACTTTAAACAATATTGAAAAATAGTGTGATTTTGCTGCCAAAGGAATAAACAAAGGAACACATCTATATTTTTATTGTTGTGCAATTTGACAAAAACTTAGCTTGTCCTCGTATACGGCATTAATAATAAAATTATTATGGCTTATTAGTGTGTGTGATTTCGTGTAATCCGTTCTGGCACGATGTAGGAACTTTCACTATGTCAACTATCTGCTTTATATATTTTAATTTCGAGTTTAATGTAACAAAAGCATGATTTTTGTGATGAGTGTATTTTACAATAACACAATAATCGACTAAGTCGTTAGATTGTCCATAACCAAATAACACTGATAATTTCACATTGTAGCCTCTGTAATATGTCGACGATATTTCACTGTTATACACACACGCGCGCGCGCACACACACACACGCACGCACGCACGCACGCACACGCACGCACGCACACACACACACACACACACACACACACACACACACACACACACACACACACACACTGAGTAAACAAATGTTTCTCTCACGTTTCAGGCTGTCATTCACTTTCCTGCCTTTGCTGCTGCATGAGGGGAATCCAGGTCATCATCTTCAGGTAAACTTCGACCTTTGACCTAGATATCCTTTGTTATCAAATCGCTATTTGCCCAAGTGTATTAATGTTACAACTGTAAAGTTTTTATGAAAACTCACTTCCAACGTTACATTATTTTTCATTTTGTATATGAAAGGTTAACGCTACAAAATAATGAATGACTAGACATTCCTATAAATATTGCTTTATTGGTGTAGTATGATGGGGTATAACAAAGCTTTCGGAGCATAATTTTCACACTCTGTCTATTTATCGAACACAAAAGTAAAAACGAGTTTAAAGCCAAGATACTAACCAAAATGCTTCTGTCGAATATGACATAATGGAATGATTATTCAGCATTTCGAAATTCCTGAATCTGCCTATGCAACATGTATCAATATTTTTACTGTTTTTCTGTTTTCCTCCTCCATGTAGTTTTTGTCATCCACGTTTTCTTTTTCCTAGAGTTGTCCACGTAATGCTGTACTTATTGAACACTATTTAAAAGCTGATCAATTATTCTTGCAGACATCGTTCGCTCGACTACAAAATCTACCCAACTTCCGGCGGTTTATTTTTGGCGGACGTAAATACGCGGCGCCTTTTTATTTCCCATATTACACCGCCTTTGTCGAAGTAAGTACGTTTTATGTTATGGCTAGGTACGTGTTTAGTCATCACAACTACTCAGATAATGAGAGGATTGACGTTTGTTTATTGTTCGAAAGAAATAAAGGACTACAAAATCACCTTACCACGACACTATTGTGTTTCATGGGGAATATGTGGATTATTAGGATATATATACATATATATATATATATATATATATATATATATATATATATATATATATGAATCACATAAAAATCAAATCAAATACATACATTTATCCCTCACGGGGAAACGTTCTTGTGGTGTTCTAGAGATAAAATCGGTTAATTAATAAAGTATGTTGTACAACAGAGAACAGAAAAATCTAATTCTATGAATTAAATATTCTTATCAGGGGCTTTCTAAATATAAAGCATCTTTTTTATCAAGCATACCTTTGTTTCACAAAAAGCTAATAATTTTATTTTATAAATTTTGTAATTTTTTTAGTATATATATGATATTATGTATATTATTATAGTATATATATATATATATATTTTATATATATATATATATATATGTATATATATTATATATATGTATGTATGTAGTATGTATGTACGTAGTACGTATGTAGAGTAGTACGTAGTACGTAGTTACGTATGTGTATGCAGTACGTACGTATGTAAGTAGTATGTATGTATGTTTAGTCTTTGACTATTATGATAATGTCTGTTTTTAATTTGAATTGTATGTTTCATTTCTTATGAATTTGAAATGAAGAAATTCCATATTTCAACAAACTTCAACTACTGAGTACATAACCGACAGTGAAGAGAACTTATTTCACATTTCTCACTTTTTTAACACATGAACAAGGAAATTGGGGCAAGAGAACAACATGTCAACAAGATCAGATGTACGACTGAAATGTGTACATAGCAATCACCGATTACTCTAAAAAGCAAAAGCATATTTCAAATGAAATAAAATTAAATAAACTTAAATCAAATTAAATCATACGAACTGATATAAAATCAAAGGAAATGAAATCCAATCAAATTTAATTTATTATAACTCTTTACAATACATACACGGTTCTTAAAGAACATTAATTCTTACATATAAATTCGTTGTTAAATTTTTTTAATTATTTTTAATAAATGCAAATACCCACTGTCATGTTACTGTGGACATTATTTCAATGACACACCAGTGACAATGTCCCGTTGCCGCGTCACGGTGTTGACAGTTTTCACGTATTCGTGATCACTATTAAGGATCAAAACTGATCTTTAAGTGCAAAATTTTGCTTTAAGAGCTCATAACAACGTTACTGAGATTGTTCCCTGATCAAGGCAAATAACGTAAAAACAATGATATATTTACTATTGTACCTCGTAGCATTGAAAACAAAACAGCTTGCATATATAGACAAATAATAAAACTATGCTATATATCAAAATCATAGTGCGATATAAAGTTGTTCTTAAGTGTGCATTTATTTCAGTAGTGAATAAGTAATAATGTTAAGTCGTGTTGAAATAATTCTAATTATACATTTAGACGAGCCTTTCCTTAATGTCAGTTATCACGTACTCTCCAAACAAAAATGAAAAATTCGTCAGCCAGATGATCATGAAATAGAAGAAGTAACGATTACGTGTGACGTGTGTTTGAAGGGCTGGGCGCTGTACGCTGAGCACCTTGGCACTGAACTCGGCCTGTACGACGACGCATATGAACTGTAAGTTCAATTAATCTGATGTCACATTCTTCACTGCCGTTCGTTGTAGTACTTAAAGCGAATGTGCAAGTTGCGAGGTTGTGTATTCTTTATTTAAAATTACGTTCTTGTGACTACAGCGTGCATCTTGAAGGTTTCTTGCCTGTCCGTATGTGCTTGGTTACCTCATTAAGCTCGGGCAATTTGAAAGATGTCGCCTGCAACACGTTCAAATGGTAAACCAAATATCCAGTTTCAAAACGATTGGCAATCACCCCGAAGCGAGCTGAGTTAATTGCAATACCGTTTGATGTTTATCTTCCCCACGTTCAGCAGACTTCCGCTACAAACTAATGCTCCACAATTTTTTTGGCAGAGGAGCTGTCACCTTCCCGTAATCGTTTCACGATGTCTTCCAAGGGATAAAATATTTTCTTTGCAGGAAAAACATGTTCCTGCCCAGAAGCAATTTCTAGAAAGACAACTAAATTTAACAGACAAATTTAATATATGGTACATTTCGTATAATCTGAAGTGCTGTCATGTATGTACACCTCACTACCTCTCCTGTCATGTATGTACACCTCACTACCTCTCCTGTCATGTATGTAAACCTCACTACCTCTCCTGTCATGTATGTACACCTCACTACCTCTCCTGTCATGTATGTACACCTCACTACCTCTCCTGTCATGTATGTACACCTCACTACCTCTCCTTTGTTTAAAGTATTTCTCCGTGTCAAATAGTGAAAAAAAATTCGATTATACTTTCTAGAAAATGTTCAATCGCAAAAATTGTCGAAGTATATCGTAGGTGTCTGCTCTCCCTCTCTCCCTCTCTCCCTCTCTCCCTCTCTCCCTCTCTCCCTCTCTCCCTCTCTCCCTCTCTCCCTCTCTCTCTCTCTCTCTCTCTCTCTCTCTCTCTCGTTTAGACAATTATCTCGCGATAAACGCCAAAAAACGCAATTTTGAAGGCTATTTTCTTATAATTTTAGTTTAGTGGGCGCTTTTTATGCTCAACGCCTCGTATATGTGGACAGGATAGTCTTCCCGAAATAATTGGTGCATGGGTATAAATGCGCTCATTAAACTCCAGAAAAGCCAGAAAATAAACCGTAAAGTCCCGTGATCACCCGTTATGATTGATCACCACACTACGTAACTATTTACAAGACTACTTTAGTTTTAGTTTTTCTACTAAGTGCCTGATTACTAACTGCATAATTTCTTTTAAAACAAAATTGAAAATTCTCACGAAAGCGCGGGCTATTTGGTAATACAATAGTTCGATACTTATGCTTATATCATATTACTCTAGAATTATATTCTATATCATGTGGAGGACGAAATAAATTTACTCACGTATCCTTATTGTTCACTTGCCTTCGGTTTTTCTTTCGTACTTTACAGTCATCTTGTTCCACCTATCTTGGTTCCAGATTTGGCCGCTTGTCCCTTGAGATTCTACGGGCCTGCCGCCTGGTGGTCGACGTTGGCATCCACATGAAACAGTACGTCATGCATGTCGTCTTCCGGTTATTTTTCACGATAAACATTTACCGCCGAAGATACGAATAGTAACTGTTCTGTAACATCAATAAGTGTAGTTACAAGAGTAATTGTAAGACAAGAAATCGTCTATATTGTGAAATGTTACTTTAACGTAATAATTTTAAATATAACATAATCATTCTAAATATAAAATGTATTTTTTTAAGAACATATGAGGTATAATGTTTTAGTAGTATTTTTTTATTCACTAGCCTAACAGAATACTCTTTAACTAGATACTTGTTCATTTTAACGGACATCTCAAATATAGTATGTATTTATGAGATTAAAATTATAACTTGTAGTGCATAATTTATCATTTTAATATATATTACTATATATATATATATATATATATATATATATATATATATATATATATATATATATATATATATATATATATATATATCACATTTTGCAGATAGCAGTTATAATCCTGGCTGGTCGTCTCACAAAGTTGTTTTATAGGTGGTCACGTGATGACGCCATCGAATACATGTTGAACTACACAGTACTCTCGCGATACCAGACCGAGAAGGAAGTGGACCGATACATCACGTGGCCAGCCCAGGCATGCGCATACAAGATTGGCGAACAGAAGATAATCGAGCTGCGAAACAAAGCCCAGAATACGTTAGGTGTGTGAGGATATCTTTATAACAAAACGTTGTATTCCAAGGCTTCTGTAACCCTATCACTTCAGTATGTAAGTCAGTCTGCTAAAGACAGTTATTATGGGAATTTATATTTCATTAATTTCACATTATAATCATAAGCAAATCCTCAATAAGATTGAAACAAACAATGCACGTGATTTGCTATGACCAAGTAACAATAGTAAATTAATAAATTAAATTAATGAATTATAAATAAAAATTAAGTATTCGTCCTACGTGTAAATGAAAACGACGATGGCATTATAGTATATAAAATGAATTTAAACGATTTATCATTTTAATTGTTATCAAACATTCAGTATCACAATGTTTCGTACTCTATTTAAAATAAATAAATAATAATTATTAATTATCTATTTAGTCCTATCGTCATATCCTTAATTTAAATGACATAAGAATATGTACACGTCATGCCCTTCCTACAGACACGCCCGAAACTTTTTTCGTGATCGTGTTGTGATTAATGCTGCATTTGTGCGGAATACCTGGTGATTAGGCCTACCGTAAGATACGAGATTGAAACCGGTGCGAACGAACGTTGAACGTGCTGGATACGCTTACAAACGTCACCGAAGATGTCCACAGTCCACGGTTTAGAATTGTTTCTGTGCATTAGATGTGTGTTACAACTAGGCAATACTGTATCGTTCTCCAACGAAACAACTGTTTACCAACAATCTCCCTATCGTTTGCCATCACTATTTTGCAGTCACTCAGGTAACAACAAATATTTTTGAATTTCCGACTTGTAAATGCCAGTGGGAAATAGCTCCGAAAGCTACTTTCCACTGGGAATCTCATATTTACGGCATTTAATAATAATAATATGTTTGATTACATCTAGCGCCACACTCTTAGTTGTTCATGGCGCTTCACGACATATTACTATTATAATAAATAAAAAGATAATTGTATGAAATACGAATAATACTAATGTTTTAAAATAAATAATACAAAATACATGTGTATTTATATCAATAACTAAAATACAGACAGTATTAAATAACGTAGCATTTCTAAAAATAAAAAAGTAACTGAATTACCTATTAGTAAAAAAATACATAATAATCAATCTAGCTAATAATTATATAACAATAATGCTGATAAATGAATGTATACATAAGGTTAATAGTAACAAATAATTTAATCTATATTAAAATGTAAAAACATGTTATAAAAATACTAATAATAATTAATACGAATAAACAATAACAATAATAAATACTATGCTAATAGCTATTTGTTATGTTATATTAATAATAGTGATAAATAATGTAGTTAAAATAATGTTCATATTGAATTACACTAATATGAAATACAATTTAATAAGACGTAATGTTAACTCACCTACACTGTGGAACTGTGTAGTTATTTTGTTCGCCGTAGGTTTTACGCGTTTCGCTTTCGATTTTAGGTTTTCCTTTCGATATTCGCCGTTTCCACTCGAGCATAATGGAACTGGGTTCCGTTCCGCTCTGGCTACTTGAGAAGGTCATAGACGAATGGATCAAGGCACAGATGACGTCATCTGGTCACGTGTTTTCTCCGACATCCGTGATGCTCTTCGCCACCACGACCATATTGTCAGTGTTGTCTGTCCGGCTACTGTGACGTCATCGAGATTCTACCACCGCCATGCACACATCTATAGTGACGTCATCGCCACTCAACTCGACGCGTTCTTTAAAAAAGGTTTTCACTACATCCACGCATGCGTGACAATGATTGTATTCCTTCTGTCACAAATTATATTACGTTTTGATCGGAATATGCTTAAAGTGGTTGTCATACCAGGATAGCTTGTTCTCAAGTCCACGTGCAAGTATTTTGGGGATAGTCATTTATAAATTAATGAAACATTTGTTGAAAATACTTTCAATTTTGGCTTAGAAAATTCACATCATTCACGTGGAATTGTGCAATGGTGCAGGCGTGAGGTGGGCGTGAGTGGGGTTCCTAGATCTAGGAATATGCATTGTCCTAGACCTGCTAGAATGCATCCCGTTTCTGTTTATCTAGATATCGTGTTTAAGTGAATGTTTCATTTATTTAAAATATTATATGTTTATTTAGATATAGTAATATACACAGATGTTTCATAATATTGAATATGGAGTCAAATAGAGTTTGAAACTTATGTCGTAATGTAATTTTGTATATGTCAAAATGTGATTGTTTGTGCACCATTTGTGAACAACGCGCTGGATGAAAATATATAGCATGAATAAAGAAAATACAATGAGCTAATTGACTGCCTTATATATGCCGTTATAATATTGCTAGATTATAAAGGTACGTTCTTACATAGCCCAGTATTCAGTCATCAGGACTGTTCGAAGTGCGTTACGCTTTACTTCCCTGGCAGATCTGTCCAACCAAAACACCATCACAACTTAACGTGGCAACATCCAGCGGTTCATTGCAACACATCTCAGCATCCCTATATCTCGCTACGTCTGTAACTACGTCGGGATGAAGATGAGTAGCGGCATGTAACCTGGGCATACATACACACACACACACACACACACACACACACACACACACACACACACACATTTTATATATATATATATATATATATATCACATTTTATTATATATATATATATATATATATATATATATATATATAAATATATATATGTATATATATATATATATATATATATATAGACATATATAAATATTAATGATAATATACAAATATTTTCATATAGGTTTAGCAGGAGCACGAGCATGATTTATTTGCCTTCATATTGACACGAACATGCATAAGAATTGGAAGGGGAAACAATCCATGTCTGAAGGTGCCAGCTTCTCTGCCCAGAATTGGCAGAACAGTAATTTGTAAAGGGAATGCTGCTGTCTAGAACGTGGTAAGGCCAAATATTTAAACTATTGCTGTTAACTCTGGTCGCCTCTGCATCGATTTTGTTTTGAAATTGGATGTTTCACTTACCATTTCATTTGTATTCAGAATGTTTCAAATTGCTTACATTGTTCCGAGCTTTATAAAGTAGCTGAACACAAATTGGAAGGGGACATGCATATCGTAGTCATAAAAACGAATTCTTATAAGAACAAATAAAACCTAGGATGTTTTGCCCTCGATTTTATCATGACATATTTGAAATGCATTTTTCATATATCATTTGATCGACGCCTTTCTATTTAGTTAGCTTACCCTTTTTATGAAATGGACTAATAATACATGTCCATCCCGCTACATCACTACTCACGCTAGTTGTAATACAGCCTTAAAAACTATGCTGTGACATCCACTCTCAGGAAGTATAAGCGGACTAAAATGTAGTCATGTACATGTATGACATCACTGTGACATTACTACATCAACACTACTTACTAGTTGTGATGTCTTTAGAAAGTCTCTTCAAATACCTCTCCAGCGGTACACGTTTCTGCAATATGGCAGATTTCACTTGATTAGGTTGTCGACTGTTTATGCTTACCCTCATGCATAACTATATACACATTCAGGGATATCACAAAGTGTAATCATTTAGAAACAGCGTGTGACAAACACTAATACAACTCCATATACAAAAGCGAGGTTAAGGAGGTGGATATGGCATATTACCCAAGTCCGCCGCGTTGTCCGATTTGAAATAGTCTATGACATGCTGCACTAAATTTAACATCACCGGCAAATATAAATGAAGACAAACACTGAACACGTGGAAAAAACCTGTGGATGAACACCGTTTTTATATGACGAAAAACATAGACATATCTTATACTTCAATGAGAGGATACGTAAGGAAATCGTGTTGAAATACACTGGATACCCTAATCATTGTGGTTTATGTGTGTAGGATGTTATGCAGAGAAAGCCGTTTAGGCTGAACGTATTTTAACAATATTTACATGAGGTGTTTACGGACATTTTTACGTGGAGTGAGTAGGCAAAAAAATCTACAGTGGCGCCACTTATCGGAGTTTACCGTGCTAAAAATAATGTATAATGCGCAATAACGAGTGTATTTCGTCTACATTTTATTTGACAAAGACAGCAATTTTAATTGTTTATAAAATAATAATAATAATAATAGTTTATTTCTTATATAGCGCCGCGTCCAAATACATTCTGGGGCGCTTTACAATGATTATTCCTAAAATAATGATAATAAAAATACATATTAATCACATAATATATATATATATATATATATATGTATATCACATCACAGGAGTATATGAGTAGTAAAGATATCGTAGATGTATGATATAAATAAAAGTTAGTGATTGTGAGTGGCTGTTTTGATGGTGTTTGGAAGTGCGGACCTAAAGCTAAACTGTAAGCAGTACCTTGAAGTAAGAATTATTACTATTAGTCTTGAAACTAATTATATTTTAAATCAGCTAGAATTTTAAATTTTTCTTTAGATTCCAATTAACGTCATTTCACCTCACCACATTGTTTGCATGTCACGGCTCTCCATAATAACAGCGCGCGCATCGCCAATAATTCTACATCCGGGTCCTAGCGGCAACACATTGAACCAGGCTGTAGAGTTGATGGTGAGTGATTTCTGTGTTCTCTCGCTATTCTCACAATATTAATTTGCAGTATTACATACCGATACAGGCACGTTTATATGTGCATTTGTCGATACGTTACATAGACAGTAAAGTGCTCATTTAATTTGTAGCAAGTATGCATATGGCACTTCTGAAATGCTCAGTTGAAGCGCTCATATTTTATGTTTCAGTGTCCTTGACGTACGGTCTACTTCAGTGTCTGTCAGATTTGATTCAAGATGTGGTATGAAATTTTGCCTACGATTGGTCTCGTCTACATTTGCCTAGCAGTGCCACCGTATGCTGCTATGGGCCTCAACTGGCTGCTGCTAAACGGAAAGGTAACATATTCGTATTTACGTTCTGTATAACGATAGTTTATTGACATGTTGTGGGCGATATTAGAGAGTCTTATAATAAATTAGATAAATACTTTTAAATAGCCAACTCAGTAGATAAATTAATAGTATCCTGGAACTCGTATTGTTTGCCGGTTATTTGCCCAGTAACCTCCAATTTATTTGCATTTATTGGCTGTATGGACTTGTCAGTGTTGAGAGATTTTATTTGGATTTTATAATTGATCATCTGACATCTGTTTGACCAGGCAGATGGTTAAATAATTAGTTTATTCAACAGGACCCATTATAAATTTGCACAGTACTGTATGCAATGATCAGTGTCGATAACATGTTATTTTATTGTTGTGATGAAAAGTTATGTATATGAAATTTACTGGTTGTGCGTGTTTGAGGAGCCTTAATGTAATGAAGTACATTTACTTTCTACCAACACTGAATTATTTACGTTTATAAAAGCTGGAACAACCGTAGACCGTCTCCCAGATTTGCAAACTTTCTATGTTAATTGAATAAAAGATAGGTTTTATGACCTGATGATTTATAACCATTGCTCTAGCCTCTGTCACCGAGGAATGGAGAGGATCACAGATATAGAATTCATCACACATCCATCTATCACCCAAAAAATATAACAGTGTAATTAACACCATTATGAAGGATGTAATAATGTTTATTACTATTATTCTATATGTGAATACAATCAAGACAGGTCCCAGTGATTAATTTAACAGAGAGACTTGCTATAATCTTCATGCACAATTCCTCTCACTGCAGTCTTGTGGTGACAATAAGTGGAAACTGAGAGAAATTCAGTGTTGTGATAGATCATCACTCAATGTTTCCCCTGCTATATGATGAGCGAGGTGGGCCACCTCGCTGTTTTACTAAGCCACTTCACTCAAAATATGCCAGATTTCCCACCTCGTAGCTATTTCTTGCTATAAACATATTTACATGCTGCTACCTGGTAGTTAATTGTGCATTTGTTTCCTCTCTATTTCACAGGGAATAGGTTCAAACACAAATCAGAATGCATCATTTTGAAGACAGTTTTTAAAATAGTCCTCGGTGCCAGTTGGTGGTCATGCCACTGGATCCATATAGTGCCTTCAGTGGTCACTCAGCCCATCCTACCACCTCGCCCATCATTTTATTCAGGGGAAATACTGATCACTGATGAATATTGACACGTCATTGGGGTTTGGAAAGCTCCAGTCGCACTACTGACAGTTCAGATTTACATAACTGAATTGCAGAGATGGCGTGATTACAATACAAATGTAATCGAGTACGATTACTATAAAGATGCATTGGTATGATTATGAGTATGATTACTCAGAAAACAAATATAAACAATTGCGACCACTTTACCATGTAATCATGATCACTTTTTAGAATGTATATAAAAAATAATATTTTTTCTCAAAAAAGAGCCACGCCCACTTGAACACAACATAATAAGAGCACCTGAGTTAAATAAATGCTTATTACTGCATTTGTAATTGTCTATAACAAGTGGGAGACCAAAATTAAACAACCAACCGTAGAACTAACAGTATTAAACGATATAACACTACCTGGTAAGTACCAGAACAAATATGCAGGGATCAAAATAATTCTGGTAGTCAGCGGGACTACTTAGTTGGGAAATCTGGTAGTCCTCTGGTAATCATATGGCCCAGATGTAAGCAAAATTCCATGACAAACACAACATTTGAAAAATATTCCCAAACTTTGTGGTTGTCCATTGGACTACTCATGTCATCATCTTTGGTAGTCGACTGAATTTCTGGTATTCCTCAATTTTTTTTATCTAACAATTACCTGCTCTATCAGTCCCTTTACATCCCATATTTACAAGAAGCATTGCATGGAGTAAATGTGACAAAATTATAGGGACTAACCATGAAAAATAATCAGGATTGCTCTTCCTTTTATAATGTAATCGATTACGATACAATTACTCAAAAAAGCTGTACATGATTATTACAAGTACGATTACAGGGTACGATTTTTCCATCCCTACTGACCAGACAAATTATAAATGCAACTGGCTCCAGAAACAGATCTGTTCTTATTGTATTCCTCATTTTCAGACGGCGGGACGATTCTGGGAGAACCATCCACAGGACTTCCATTTATATCTACGAGATCGCCGGATCACAGGCAGCGAATACAAACCGCGGGTAAATACATACATCCACTATGTAGTTTCCCTACCTGCCCAGTTATCGTGTTTGTCCTTACTCTACATCTGAGTTTGTTATCCATTGTAGTATGTGCCAAATCAGTGACTGAAGTTTTAATTAGAAAAAGTAATAAAAAAATAATACTTTGTACAAATTTATTGGTAGCAATGACTGGCAGAATACCCACAACTTAATTTTGCATCAGTTAAAACTGACATTTTCAAATATAGTTTCTTCCCTCACACAATTACAGACTGGAATTCCCTCAGCCCAGAAATATTCAACTATGACAAAATTGGGAAACTTTCGAATATCTTTTTAGTGTAGGTATTAGGAACCCTGTGGTCAGCATCCAAATGCCAAAGGATTATTCGCATTATTATTTGTTTGTATTATTTATTTAAATTTTTCGTCCTGTTAAATCGCCCAGTGCTGCCCACGAGGTGACCACAGGATTATATACCGAATGGTTCTTTCTGTTGTCCATGTAGATGTGGAACAATAACCTAATATAGGCAGCTAAATGGCAAAAACTCTATATCGTATTCTACATTAATGACAAGGTAAACCCACTGTGTATATTTTACATGTACATATTAAATTTTAGTAACCAGTAAATGAACGTATGCTTTCTATAACTGCAGACTACAGAGCAAACAGTATGCATGTTGTTGTAATATTTTACTTATATAATTATTTATGTTTTTCATTCATTCACTAAAATGGAGTTCAAACAGGTCTGTCAGGACAAGTAGCATGATTAAAAAAGTAATTTCTAAGGAGTGGATATTGCACTATACAAGATCTTAGCTTTGCATTGTTTTTAGATTTGCGTTCTGTTAACAGAACACAAATCTTAAAAAAACTTGTGTGGAGCGTGATCATTCATCATAGCCACAGCAAAGGCCTGGAATACACTTCCAAACAATATCAGAGCCAGCACAACAATCAGTACCTTCAACACAGCACTGAAAACACATCTTTTTAAAGCTTACTTTGAGTAATACGTGTGGACTTTTCCTGGACATGTTCTGGATGAATTGACTGTATACATTTTATGACAAAAAAACTATTTTCCTATAATAGCTGGTTTTTTTATATTTTTTTTTTTAAACTATACTTTACTTTACACTGACAATGGTGTCACCGTTTTTATTAATATTATAATGAATGGTAATTATATTATTTTTTTAAATATAAAATGTCGCTTTATTAACATTAATAGTATTATTTTAGCTATAAAAATTGTCATTATTAAAAATGGACATTATTATTGTATTTTGACTGATGCTTTGTGTTAACAGGGACTGGAGGGAATCCCAGAGCAGAAGTAGACGTTTCACACATCTTGATCAACACACTGAACTCTTGTTAAGATAACTCACACGTGCAACACGATTAGTGCATTGTGAGCGTTCCACACCACACAAATTACCATTTTACTATGTGCTGCAATCTCAAAGCTGGGCAGATGTAAAACGTGCACCTGGAATGACCGTTGGAAAGACATTCCTGTTGATCAGCTGGTGGCCATTTGTGGATTAGTCGGCTTAGCACATGGACAGTGCAGTTTTACTGGTAAACTCTGAATACTGTGGCGATGACTATTAAAATACCATGTTACAATTACTCTCTGGTTTGTTGAGATTTGCTTAACAATTTTATTAAGTTGCATAGTATATATAGTCGGACATCAGTTTATGATGTAAGACCACAATAAGGTGCACATCCACCATTCCCCGTGCGACCAAAGAGTACCATTTAAAAGCAGCATTATGCAGGTTGTCTGAACTTTTTGGTTCAGATATGATTCGAATACATATTTGGTGGTTTTACAGTTTACAAATATGATTAACAAACAGATAACATATCAAATACATGCACTTTATGATTTTACTACACATTGGAGGAAACCTGGCTTCTTTTGTGTAGCCTTGACTCTTGAGCCAGTCAATTCTTTGCCTTTTGTTGGTAGAAAGCATTTATTTTGTGTGTATTTGCAAATATTTGGATCCAACCCTAGTTAGCCTTTTTCAGAACATTATCACAATGCCGACCTGTCTACCCTCATCTCTGAGGGTGGTCACTGCCAGGGTGACTGTCTACGTTGGCTCTGAGGGTGGTCACTGCCAGGGTGACTGTCTACGTTGGCTCTGAGAGTGGTCACTGCCAGGGTGACTGTCTACGTTGGCACTGAGGGTGGTCACTGCCAGGGTGACTGTCTACGTTGGCTCTGAGGGTGGTCACTGCCAGGGTGACTGTCTACGTTGGCTCTGAGGGTGGTCACTGCCAGGGTGACTGTCTACGTTGGCACTGAGGGTGGTCACTGCCAGGGTGACTGTCTACGTTGGCTCTGAGGGTGGTCACTGCCAGGGTGACTGTCTACGTTGGCTCTGAGGGTGGTCACTGCCAGGGCGACTGTCTACGTTGGCTCTGAGGGTGGTCACTGCCAGGGCGACTGTCTACGTTGGCACTGAGGGTGGTCACTGCCAGTGTGACTGTCTACGTTGGCACTGAGGGTGGTCACTGCCAGGGTTACTGTCTACGTTGGCACTGAGGGTGGTCACTGCCAGTGTGACTGTCTACGTTGACACTGAGGGTGGTCACTGCCAGGGTGACTGTCTACGTTGGTACTGAGAGTGGTCACTGCCAGGGTGACTGTCTACATTGGCACTGAGGGTGGTCACTGCCAGGGTGACTGTCTACATTGGCACTGAGGGTGGTCACTGCCAGGGTGACTGTCAGCCTCAGTAGTTCTCTTATGTCCTGAGTTGAGACAGGATCAACAAGTCACAATGAATACACAGTCCTTTTCCTTGAATCCTCTTCTATTTTGTAGTCGATGAGTTGACGAGGAAGGGAGCCAATCGTTCACTCGTGTAATCCTCCGCCCTATTTCGCAGATACTTGTCAATGTGACCCTTAAATTGATTTATGCTTGCGGACATAACGGCACTTCTAGGAAGTCTATTCCAATCGTTTACTATCCTTTGAGTGAAAGAGTATTTTCGTATATCAAGCCTAGAGTGTAATTTGCTTATTTTGTAAGGGTGCCCTCTTGTTTTGCCATGCTCATTTTCTATAATAAAGAAGTCGGCAGGAAAAATACTATCCAACCCATTTATTATTTTTAAATCTTCCAATAAATTGGCTCTCACCCTTCTTGTTTCCAAAGTTGTTATTTTTAATATTCTTAATTGACTTGGGTAGTCTAAATACCTTAATTCAGGAATAATCCTGCTCATCCTTCGTTGTATAGATTCTAATAAATCTATATCTTTCTGTTTAAATGGGCGCCATGTCTGAATACAATAATCCAGGTGGGGTCTCGCTAAGGATTTATATAGTTTTAAAACTACCTTCTTGGTTTTATATTTAAAGGCTCTATTTATCATGCCTAGCATTGCATTTGCCTTATTAGCTGCCCTGACACATTGTTTTGTTACATCCAATGTTTCTGTGATTATGACTCCTAAGTCTCTCTCCTCGTGTGTTGTTTCAATGCATTCATTTCCCATAAAATAGTCATACTGTTGACCATTCAGTCCCCAATGTTGAGAGCCAAATTTTCACACCAAATATGCCATGCCTATTCAGGTATTGAAATCGGACTGCCATGCAGATATGTTAACCATTATAATACTGCACGCCCCCTGCAAATGTTAAGTATTAAACTATAAATGTATTTAGGATAATTGTAGTTTTGTTTTTATTTGACTTTGTCTCATGTTGTTATTACATTGTATTTTTGGGCTGAACTTTTAAATTGAAATTGAATCAGTTGCAATACTATGTCTGGTTCTAGTGTCTATTTTTTTCTAGCTGATTATCATCATTGATTTCAAATAGCTTCCAACTGCATTTTGCTGCATATCAAGTGGCGCCATCTACCAGAAGACTTTGTGAGTTGCTGTCAGGGAGTTTCCACATAAATAAAGATACTTTTCTGCACATTTGAGAGGGTGACTGGGGGCATTCCATCCCTGTTGCCCCACCAGCTGTTCATTTTTTTTGATATTAGGAATAGTTCCATGTGGTTACACCTTTTGACCATTTCTACTTTTCTACCTGTATAGACCCTGGCCCCCTCTATAGACCCTGTGCCCCCTCTATAGACCCTGGACCGCCTCTACAGACCCTGGGCCCCCTCTATAGACCCTAAATTATAATGCTCAGAACAGTGGAAAGGACTGGATAAACTGCACAATACAAGAACTATCTGCCTTACAGGTATTTAGTTTGACTTTACTGGTTGGTCGCACCTAAATAACTACCCCACAATGCATTTCAACATGTCCTTAACACTCGCTACAATACTACGGTGACCGTTCGACGTAACATTTTATTATGATCTAAAAACAAATACATCACCGCATACTAGTAATAACCTTCATATACTATATATCGGGTTCATCACACCGGTGAATCATCTAACTGGCACCAGGTGGCGCCTTTGACTGGTGTGTGCGTCTGTGCAGTGACAGACGTCGACTGGTGGCGAAACTCTTGCTACACAACGCACACGAGTAAGGTTTCTCGCCAGTGTGCGTGCGAATGTGACTGTTCAGCTGTCGGCTTGTGAGAAACATCCGCTGGCACGTGCTACACGCGTATGGTTTCTCGCCAGTGTGCGTGCGTTCGTGTGTGTGCAACTGGCGGCCAGTGAGAAACGCAGACGTGCACGTGCTGCACACAAATGGCTTTTCGCCGGTGTGCGTGCGAACGTGCACGTTTAGCTGTCTGCCTGTGAGGAACGCACGAGCGCATGTCTTGCACACATACGGGCGCTCACCGGTGTGTGTGCGCACGTGCACTTTGAGTCGCTGCGAGTTTGCGAACGTCATCGTACAATGCGGACACGGCTTCCGGTTGCTGTGCTTCTTTAGTTCGTCGGGTTCATCACAAGGGGGCACCACTGATGATGTCTGATTATCCCCGCCTCCGTCTTTCGTAGTGGTGTGTCTACTTCCACAGGTTGACACTGTCACCCGAGTGGACGTGGCTGCAGGACTTTGAAACAGTGAATACTGGCCGCCAGGTGGCAGTGCACCGCCAAAGTAATCACTAGCCGTAGTTCTGGATGTAGGCACGAGTCCCGTGTATGCCAGATCGCATTGTGTGTCACCAAACCGCACTTGTTGAGAACCGTTCATAGGTGGCGCTGTGATAGTGTGATAATTGTCGCTAGCCGGAGCTGTGCTGATCTGTTTGTCTGTTTGCCGACCGATATTCGGTGTTGCAGTTGACTGGATGCTGAATGAACACGATGTAGGTGGCGCCACTGCCAGTGTGACACTGCAACTGCTGCTAGGTGGCGTCACTGATGCCATTGTCGTATGACCAAAGAGACCATTAGATGTGTTCGCATTGGATATTGTTTCTGTTGTTAATCCGCCAGGTGGTGCTAGTGGTGGATCACTAGGTGGCGCTGTGCTGACGTCTTCCATCAGAAGTGTCGTGTTATCGTTGTGACCGTGGAGACTGAAATGGGAATATATCAGTATTGTCAACAAACTCACTTATATATGCCTTCCCTACCGTACTCATTTCATATAAAAATATTGTTTTCAAAGTCTCAAACAACACAATTATTAAGGTACTACATTCGTAAGGGTCACACCAGGAAGTCTAACTGTGCTCTGACCCCAATAGTACACATGGCTGAAGCCTTTTTAAAATTCTTAATTTAAGCTCAGCCAATGAAATGGTCGCTGTGCGGTCATGTGACATAATGTTGGGTGACTTCAGCCACACACTGCTTGTGTTACAGGCAATGTTTGGCATGCAGAACCAAATATTTGAACACACAAAACCATTCACCTGCTCATGCGACTGAACAGACAGATCATTATACTGGGATTCCCAGAAACTGCTTAGCCATCTCAGGGGTAGAACTTCAGCATTTATTTTACTAGACAACAAGCATAGTTAAGTGAAAAGTTTACTTGTCCACCAAAAGGTTTACTAGACCGGCAAAATATAAAAACAACCCAAATTTAAACTGTTACTGTTTGTTTTAAAAGTAAAAATACAGTTGTTGCAACCACAGTTAAATAACAAATAAAGTTAATTAAATAAGAAATAATACAAAAATAACAAAGTAATTAACGAAAACGGGAAGATATGATTCTGTATTAAAAACGCAATAGGGCGCGCAAGTCTCGCGCGCGAAAACAAGGCTGGGGGCAGTTGGTCCATATACTCCATGTTAACATATAGGACTTTGTTTTGTTTTTGGTCATAATAATCGAACTGATACCAAATAGCATATTGTATTGTCGGAAGGAGAAGCAGTGGAACACTTTGCCGGTGACAATGATCACGGAAATCATGAATTTTAATCGATTATTATGGTGGTTGTCATGGCATCGCTGGCTAGTACTTGTGTTTGGCGATCTCGACTAATAATGAAAAGTGCCATTTTTGGCGCAGTACAACCTGTTTGGGCTAAACGTATACATGTGTTATGATTATGTGCATTTACACAACTTGTCAGATATAAGTGCTTATCGAAACCACAACGTTCAGCAATGTAAAATGCAAATCCCGTAAAAGACACATACGGCCTAACATCGTGGCTATTATCTGCATTACGTAAGTCGCTATGGGTCTATGATAGTGTGATAAACTCAATATTAAATCGGACATTTAAGATAAGAAATGTATAACACAAGATATTTATGACCTGATTTTCCCAGTCGGAAGCTACAACTGTCATCCATCGTTAGAATATTATTCTTGTGTCCAGTCCCCAATTAGTCTCGCTTAGTCCCCAATAAGCTACAGTCGCGTTGAGTCAAGTCATGTATCGTGACCCACTTGGGATTCAGTTACATCCCCCTCAGCCTGTGGATGGGTTTGGGTCATTGTGACTACAAATACTCGATTGACTGCTATATGGTGGGGTGGATGATGCACTGACCTTTACTAGACAACCGGACTAGTTATTAGCCAGGTTTACTACTGCGCCCTTATCTTGACTAGTGTACGGACTAGTGGGTAGTTCTACCCCTGCATCTTTAATTTAGGGTGGCTATTTGTGCTGTTCTCACTGATGACACAGTGACGACTGGTGAAGCTAATAAACTAGTTCGACTTGACTAAATCCTGCACTTTTAGAAGAGTATCTACCAGAGCTTGTTTCCATGGCAACAGCCATCTTGCAAGGATGCTTTTCGTGAGAAATTCAATTATATTTTACTGGTTGATTTTGAGCACAATTTTGAGGGTGCATGCACAGTGTAGTTGCAAAGGGGTAGAGCACCAGGCTCTCGACTAAGTATAAGAGGACCCGGGTTCAAATCCTGTGCTGCAGTGCAAAACCTTGGGCAGGTTTTTTCAGTCTATATTGCTCTAGTTCACTCAGCTGCATTAATGAGTACCTTGCTATAGACAGTGGTGACATTTGTGTACGAGTAGTTTTCGCGAATTAATTGCCACGTGACTACATGCTTCCCAGAGAAGTTGAGATGGTGTTTGATTGAACAGGTTTGCCAGGAAGTAAAGTGTAAAGCACTTTAAGTGTAAGCAATCATGGTGCATGGATATTGCATTTTATAAGAACTTACTTTAACATGCAACTATTATATTGAGTCATAGCTAGTTATATGCTAATCTGGTGCCACTGATGAAGCATATGTACAACTATTGTATATATGTGATTCCCCGTGTACAAATTATTGATTAAGGCACTTGAAAGGCAGAGTAAAGCTAAGCTAAGGAAATGAATGGCTGAAGCCTGAATAAAAGTAAAATTTGCCCAAGGCAAGTGAAGGGCCCGGCTAATTCAGTCTATCCCATGTAATTTTATTTATTCATTCCGAGAAGGACCATTTAATTGCCTCAAGCAAGCAGCAGTGACAGCCGTCTACTCTAGTGCAGTGACGGCGGTGATGCAGTACTGAGCGAGTGTTTCACTCAGTCAGCGAGTCGAGGGTGTCACTACGCCAGATCTGACATCTGGTTGTTTTTCTGTCTGTTGTACATAAAACACATATGCATGCTAACTATAAGTTCATCACGTCTGTTAATAACAACCAGAGAAGGTATAACACACGTATATCATGTTACCTTTATCAACTGTCTTCACAGCTATCGAGCCATTCTTTGCAGCTTTACAACCATTACCAAACAATCACAACATTGATATACCGGATATACGTCACTCGTCATGGAAAGCCAAACCGACTTTCAGTCGTTGTATCACCACCACTAGATGGCAGCACGAAACTAGTTCTAAGTTTCGGCAAACCTTGCGCGCCTCGCCTATCTGAAACAAGCGATTGGCAATTAGAGAAGCCTACAACAACATTTGGGAGTCCGTATATTTTAGCACATCAGAGATTAAACTTGTGTTGTATTGTGCAACATGATAGAATCTTATTGTGCATATGATGCTATAAAACATTACATTTACATTTAAACAACATGAACCCAGAATACTATTGCAATGTCAGAATTTCACAGTGAAATGTCAAAGTCACAATAACATATTAATGGAGTTAAAATACTGGCGAATATATGCGTTTACACCTCTAGCACATTTGCCAAAAATTGCTGATTCATACAGTTGTAGTGCAGTACGTGGCTCACTCTACTTTGATGATGCTCCAGTTCACTTAGCTGTATGAGTGGACCTGACTATATATATATATATATATATATATATATATATATATATATATATATATATATATATATATATATATATATATATATATATATATATATTGTTCTCCCTAGAACAAGGGCGAGCACTGCCTGTGTCAGCAGTTGTGTGGATGGGCTGACTCCAAGGGTCGTGTTGTGACCCAGCCTCCCGAGTCTTAGGTTCTGTTCTTAACATGTTCTCCCTAGAACAAGGGCGAACACTGCCTGTGTCAGCAGTTGTGTGGATGGGCTGACTCCAAGGGTCGTGTTGTGACCCAGCCTCCCGAGACCTAGGTTCTGTTCTTAACATGTTCTCCCTAGAACAAGGGCGAGCACTGCCTGTGTCAGCAGTTGTGTGGATGGGCTGACTCCAAGGGTCGTGTTGTGACCGAGCCTCCCGAGCCCTAGGTTCTGTTCTTAACATGTTCTCTCTAGAACAAGGGCGAACACTGCCTGTGTCAGCAGTTGTGTGGATGGGCTGACTCCAAGGGTCGTGTTGTGACCGAGCCTCCCGAGCCCTAGGTTCTGTTCTTAACATGTTCTCTCTAGAACTAGGGGAGCACTGCCTGTGTCAGCAGTTGTGTGGATGGGCTGACTCCAAGGGTCGTGTTGTGACCGAGCCTCCCGAGCCCTAGTTTCTGTTCTTAACATGTTCTCCCTAGAACAAGGGCGAGCACTGCCTGTGTCAGCAGTTGTGTGGATGGGTCGACTCCAAGGGTCGTGTTGTGACCCAGCCTATCGAGCCCTAGGTTCTGTTCTTAACATTCCAGGCCGTAAATTAAACAAGCATTGATATGACAGATATATCGGGCACTACTAAGTTTTCGAAAATGTTCAACACTTAAATTGCGTTGGAACAAGTTACACAAAACAGGAAACAATTGCATTTAAAGGCTGTTCGCATCATCTTACTTAACAGTTCCTGCTTTTATATAATGCAACTGTGAACTTTAATTTATTGCAGAAAATAAATATTTCTACGTAAGAATGCAGGCTGAACAGAGCTGTCTTTTTAATCACCTTTTTGAAATATCTTGAACGTTTGGCTATTTTCTAGTGGATCTTTCAAAATAGGATTGAGAAATATACAATACACTCATTATCTATAACGACGCAGCAGCGAATAGGGCACATTCTGTGCAACTCACTGCGCGTCGCCACTGTTTGTCGGTTACCACTAACGCAACTATCATTCGGTGGAATTTTTACTTCAATTTGACATCTTTGCAAATCGCACGTGGGAAAACGTAATAAACTTGATGTGATAACATATCATAAAAGGTTATGTTGACACCTTCAAATGTAGGAGTTTGTCCCGTTCACGAGATGTACGTGCATGATTATTCTAAATAGCTAAACGATATAGTAATAAGTCCGATGTCTGCCAAAACATGACCTCCTCAGTACTCAATAGAGTCAGGTGAGTGGTGCGGAGAAAGCACAAGTTGCTTTCAGTAATGGAAGCTACAACAATCAACAAAGTTTCAATACATATTTATTCGCATAACATTTGGTGTAGTACATTTACCACACAATAGTCACATGTGTATAATATTACAATCTGAATAAACTCAAGTAAATGAAATGGCTCCCAGAACATTCGTCACCAGTCTCCCAGAACATTCGTCACCAGTCTCACAGAACAATCGTCACCAGTCTCCCAGAACACTCGTCACCAGTCTCCCAGAACATTCGTCACCAGTCTCACAGAACATTCGTCACCAGTCTCCCAGAACACTCGTCACCAGTCTCCCAGAACACTCGTCACCAGTCTCCCAGAACATTCGTCACCAGTCTCACAGAACATTCGTCACCAGTCTCCCAGAACACTCGTCACCAGTCTCCCAGAACACTCGTCACCAGTCTCCCTGAACACTCGTCACAAGTCTCACAGACCACTCGTCACCAGTCTCCCGGAACACTCGTCATCAGTCTCCCAGAACACTCGTCACCAGTCTCCCAGAACACTCGTCACCAGTCTCCCAGAACACTCGTCACCAGTCTCCCAGAACACTCGTCACAAGTCTCCCAGAACACTCGTCACCAGTCTCCCAGAACACTCGTCACCAGTCTCCCAGAACACTCGTCACCAGTCTCCCAGAACACTCGTCACCAGTCTCACAGAACACTCGTCACCCGTCTCCCAGAACACTCGTCACCAGTCTCCCAGAACACTCGTCACCAGTCTCCCAGAACACTCGTCACCAGTCTCACAGAACACTCGTCACCAGTCTCACAGAACACTCGTCACCAGTCTCCCAGAACACTCGTCACCAGTCTCCCAGAACACTCGTCACCAGTCTCACAGAACACTCGTCACCCGTCTCCCGGAACACTCGTCACCAGTCTCCCAGAACACTCGTCACCAGTCTCCCAGAACACTCGTCACCAGTCTCACAGAACACTCGTCACCAGTCTCACAGAACACTCGTCACCCGTCTCCCGGAACACTCGTCACCAGTCTCCCAGAACACTCGTCACCAGTCTCACAGAACACTCGTCACCCGTCTCCCGGAACACTCGTCACCAATCTCACAGAACACTCGTCACCAGCCTCCCAGAACACTCGTCACCAGTCTCACAGAACACTCGTCACCAGTCTCACAGAACACTCGTCACCCGTCTCCCGGAACACTCGTCACCAGTCTCCCAGAACACTCGTCACCAGTCTCACAGAACACTCGTCACCCGTCTCCCGGAACACTCGTCACCAATCTCACAGAACACTCGTCACCAGCCTCCCAGAACACTCGTCACCAGTCTCACAGAACACTCGTCACCAGTCTCACAGAACACTCGTCACCCGTCTCCCGGAACACTCGTCACCAGTCTCCCAGAACACTCGTCACCCGTCTCCCGGAACACTCGTCACCAGTCTCCCAGAACACTCGTCATCAGTCTCACAGAACACTCGTCACCAGTCTCACAGAACACTCGTCACCAGTCTCCCAGAACAGTCGTCACCAGTCTCCAGCTGGACTGTTGTTATTGCAAACACAATGTGCATCTGTCATATGTACATGAGCCGTCCGCTACATTTATTACGTGTGAACATCCTTAAGCCTCCAAACATTTATACTTATATACACCAGGTGTTTAATTGTCAGCCTAACTCAAGACCGTTACACGGTAATTGATCGTGTTGCTAAATTGCTCTTAACAATGCATGAACGCCCAGTTTATTAAAAAAACGTTGCCATTTTAAAGGAAAATCGTCAATTAATGCAAACACACAGTTCTCCATATATATATATATATATATATATATATATATATATATATATAAAATGACATAAACTGTGTAGCATAAATAAGGAATACACAGTCCTTTTACCTTGAATCCTCTTCTACCATGTAGTTGAGGAGTTGACGAAGAAGGGAGTCAATCGCTGACTCATGTAATCCTCTGCCCTATTTCGCAGATACTAGGCTTGCGGACATAACCGCACTTCTAGGAAGTCTATTGCAATCATTTACCATCTTTTGAGTGAAAGAGTACTTTCGTATATCAAGCCTAGAGTGTAATTTGCTTCTTTTGTAAGGGTGCACTCTTGTTTTGCCGTTCTCATTTTCGATAATAAAGAAGTCGACATGAAAAATACTATCCAACCCATTTATTATTTTAAAAACTTCCAATAAATTGGCTCTAACCCTTCTTGTTTCCAAAGTTGTTATTTTTAATATTCTTAATTGACTTTGGTAGTCTAAATACCTTAATTCAGGAATAATCCTGCTCATCCTTCGTTGTATAGATTCTAATAAATCTATATCTTTCTGTTTAAATGGGCCTGAATACAATAATCCAGGTGGGGTCTCACTAAGGATTTATATAGTTTTAAAACTCCTTGGTTTTATATTTAAAGGCTCTATTTATCATGTCTAGCATTGCATTTGCCTTAATAGCTGCCCTGACACATTGTTTTGTTACATCCAGTGTTTCTGTGATGATGACTTCTAAGTCTCTCTCTCCTAGTGTGTTGTTTCAATGCATTCATTTCCCATAAAATAGTCATACTGTTGACCATTCAGTCCCCAATGTTGAGAGCCAAATTTTTACACCAAATATGCCATGCCTATTCAGGTATTGAAATCGGACTGCCATGCAGATATGTTAACCATTATACTACTGCACGCCCCCTGCAAATGTTAAGTTTGGGCAGTAGACCTGTGCCATTTATATTGAACTATAAATGTATTTAGGATAATTGTAGTTTTGTTTTTATTTGACTTTGTCTCATGTTGTTATTATAATGTATTTTTGGGCTGAACTTTTAAATTGAAATTGAATCAGTTGCAGTACTATGTCTGGTTCTAGTGTCTATTTTTTTCTAGCTGATTATCATAATTGATTTCAAATAGCTTCCAACTGCATTTTGCTGCATATCACGTGGCGCCATCTACCAGAAGACTTCGTGGCTTTCTGTCAGGGAGTTTCCACATAAATAAAGATACTTTTCTGCATATTTGAGGGGGGAACTTGGGGGCATCCCACCCCTGTTGCCCCACCAGCTGTTCATTTTTTGTGATATTAGGAATAGTTCCATGTGGTTACACCTTTTGTCCATTTCTACTACCTGTATAGACCCTGGGCCCCTCTATAGACCCTGGGCCGCCTCTACAGACCCTGGGCCACCTCTGTAGACCCTGGACCCCTTCTATAGACCCTAAATTATAATGCTCGGAACAGTGGAAAGGACTGGATAAACTGCACAATACAAGAACTACCTGCCCTACAGGTATTTAGTTTGACTTTGGTCGCACCTAAATAACTACCCCACAATGCATTTCAACATGTCCTTAACACTCGCTACAACACTACAGTGACCATTCAACGTAACATTTTATTACGATCTAAAAACAAATACATCACCACATACTAGTAATAACCTTCATATACTATATATCGGGTTCATCACACCGGTGAATCATCTAACTGGCACCAGGTGGCGCCTTTGACTGGTGTGTGCGTCTGTGCAGTGACAGACGTCGACTGGTGGCGAAACTCTTGCTACACAACGCACACGAGTAAGGTTTCTCGCCAGTGTGAGTGCGAATGTGACTGTTCAACTGTCGGCTCGTGAGAAACATCCGCTGGCACGTGCTACACGCGTATGGTTTCTCGCCAGTGTGCGTGCGTTCGTGTGTGTGCAACTGGCGGCCAGTGAGAAACGCAGACAATGCACGTGCTGCACACAAATGGCTTTTCGCCGGTGTGCGTGCGAACGTGCACGTTCAGCTGTCTGCCTGTGAGGAACGCGCGAGCGCATGTCTTGCACACATACGGGCGCTCACCGGTGTGTGTGCGCACGTGCACTTTGAGTCGCTGCGAGTTTGCGAACGTCATCGTGCAATGAGGACACGGCTTCCGGTAGCTGTGCTTCTTTAGTTCGTCGGGTTCATCACAAGGGGGCACCACTGATGATGTCTGATTATGCCCGCCTCCGTCTTTCAGCGGCGTCGTAGTGGAGTGTCTACTTCCACAGGTTGACACTGTCACCCGAGTGGCCGTGGCTGCAGGACTTTGAAACAGTGAATACTGGCCGCCAGGTGGCAGTGCGCCGCCAAAGTAATCACTAGCCGTAGTTCTGGATGTAGGCACGAGTCCCGTGTATGCCAGATCGCATTGTGTGTCACCAAACCGCACTTGTTGAGAACCGTTCATAGGTGGCGCTGTGGCAGTGTGATAATTGTCGCTAGCCGGAGCTGTGCTGATCTGTTTGTCTGTTTGCCGACCGATATTCGGTGTTGCGGTTGACTGGCTGCTGAATGAACACAATGTAGGTGGCGCCACTGCCAGTGTGACACTGCAACTGCTGCTAGGTGGCGTCACTGATGCCCATTGTCGTATGACCAAAGAGACCATTAGATGTGTTGGCATTGGATATTGTTTCTGTTGTTAATCCGCCAGGTGGTGCTAGTGGTGGATCACTAGGTGGCGCTATGCTGACGTCTTCCATCAGAAGTGTCGTGATATCGTTGTGACCGTGGAGACTGAAATGAGAATATATCAGTATTGTCAACAAACTCACTTATATATGCCTTCCTTACCGTACTCATTTCATATAAAAAAAACACAATTATTAATGTACTACATTCGTAAGGGTCAGACCAGGAAGTCTAACTGTGCTCTGACCCCAATAGTCTGTATACCACCAGTAGTTCTTTTTTGTACACCAGGGGTCGCTGTTGGTGATTACATCAGTACCAAGCAGCAGTACACATGGCTGAAGCCTTTTTAAATTCTTAATTTAAGCTCAGCCAATGAAATGGTCGCTGTGCGGTCATGTGACATAATGTTGGGTTCGGATGCAGAGCCAAATATTTGAACACACAAAACCATTCACCTGCTCATGCGACTGAACAGACAGATCATTATACTGGGATTCCCAGAAACTGCTTAGCCATCTCAAGGGTAGAACTTCAGCATTTATTTTACTAGACAACAAGCATAGTTAAGTGAAAAGTTTACTTGTCCGCCAAAAGGTTTATTAGACTGGCAAAATATAAAAACAACCCAAATTTAAATTGTTACTGTTTGTTTTAAAACTAAAAATACAGTTGTTGCAACCGCAATTAAATAACAAATAAAGTTAATTAAATAAATAATACAAAAATAAGTAATTAACGAAAAAGTCAAGATATGATTCTGTATTAAAAACGCAATAGGGCGTGCAAGTCTCGTGCGCGAAAACGAGGCTGGGGGCAGTTGGGAGCAGGAGGTCCATATACTCCATGTTAACATATAGGACTTTGTTTTGTTTTTGGTCATAATAATCGAACTGATACCAAATAGCATATTTCAGTTATATTGTCGGAAGGATTATTACAAGCAGAAGCAGTGGAACACTTTGCCGGTGACAATGATCATGGAAATCATGAATTTTAATCGATTATTATGGTGGTTGTCATGGCATCGCTGGCTAGTACTTGTGTTTGGCGATCTCGACTAATAATGAAAAGTGCCATTTTTTGCGCAGTACAACCTGTTTGGGGCAAACGTATACATGTGTTATGATTATGTGAATTTACACAATTTGTCAGATATAAGTGCTTATCGAAACCACAACGTTCAGCAATGTAAAATGCAAATCCCGTAAAAGACACATACGGCCTAACATCGTGGCTATTATCTGCATTACGTAAGTCGCTTGGTCTATGATAGTGTGATAAACTCAATATTAAATGGACATTTAAGATAAAAAAGGGTAAAACACAAGATATTTATGACCTGATTTTCCCAGTCGGAAGCTACAACTGTCATCCATCGTTAGAATATTATTCTTTGTCCAGTCCCATTAGTTCGTTAGTCCCCAGCTACATGCTTGAGTCAAGTCATGTATCGTGCCCCTTGGATTCATTAAACCCCCCCTCACCCTTAAATGGTTTGGTCATTGTACTACAAATACTCGATTGACTGCTATATGGTGGGGTGGATGATGCACTGACCTTTACTAGACAACCGGACTAGTTATTAGCCAGGTTTACTACTGCGCCCTTATCTTGACTAGTGTACGGACTAGTGGGTAGTTCTACCCCTGCATCTTTAATTTAGGGTGGCTATTTGTGCTGTTCTCACTGATGACACAGTGACGACTGGTGAAGCTAATAAACTAGTTCGACTTGACTAAATCCTGCACTTTTAGAAGAGTATCTACCAGAGCTTGTTTCCATGGCAACAGCCATCTTGCAAGGATGCTTTTCGTGAGAAATTCAATTATATTTTACTGGTTGATTTTGAGCACAATTTTGAGGGTGCATGCACAGTGTAGTTGCAAAGGGGTAGAGCACCAGGCTCTCGACTAAGTATAAGAGGACCCGGGTTCAAATCCTGTGCTGCAGTGCAAAACCTTGGGCAGGTTTTTTCAGTCTATATTGCTCTAGTTCACTCAGCTGCATTAATGAGTACCTTGCTATAGACAGTGGTGACATTTGTGTACGAGTAGTTTTTGCGAATTAATTGCCACGTGACTACATGCTTCCCAGAGAAGTTGAGATGGTGTTTGATTGAACAGGTTTGCCAGGAAGTAAAGTGTAAAGCACTTTAAGTTTAAGCAATCGTGGTGCATGGATATTGCATTCTATAAGAACTTACTTTAACATGCAACTATTATATTGAGTCATAGCTAGTTATATGCTAATCTGGTGTCACTGATGAAGCATATGTACAACTATTGTATATATGTGATTCCCCGTGTACAAATTATTGATTAAGGCACTTGAAAGGCAGAGTAAAGCTAAGCTAAGGAAATGAATGGCTGAAGCCTGAATAAAAGTAAAATTTGCCCAAGGCAAGTGAAAGGCCCGGCTAATTCAGTCTATCCCATGTAATTTTATTTATTCATTCTGAGAAGGACCATTTAATTGCCTCAAGCAAGCAGCAGTGACAGCCGTCTACTCTAGTGCAGTGACGGCGGTGATGCAGTACTGAGTGAGTGTTTCACTCAGTCAGCGAGTCGAGGGTGTCACTACGCCAGATCTGACATCTGGTTGTTTTTCTGTCTGTTGTACATAAAACACATATGCATGCTAACTATAAGTTCATCACGTCTGTTAATAACAACCAGAGAAGGTATAACACACGTATATCATGTTACCTTTATCAACTGTCTTCACAGCTATCGAGCCATTCTTTGCAGCTTTACAACCATTACTAAACAATCACAACATTGATATACCGGATATACGTCACTCGTCATGGAAAGCCAAACCGACTTTCAGTCGTTGTATCACCACCACTAGATGGCAGCACGAAACTAGTTCTAAGTTTCGGCAAACCTTGCGCGCCTCGCCTATCTGAAACAAGCGATTGGCAATTAGAGAAGCCTACAACAACATTTGGGAGTCCGTATATTTTAGCACATCAGAGATTAAACTTGTGTTGTATTGTGCAACATGATAGAATCTTATTGTGCATATGATGCTATAAAACATTACATTTACATTTAAACAACATGAACCCAGAATACTATTGCAATGTCAGAATTTCACAGTGAAATGTCAAAGTCACAATAACATATTAATGGAGTTAAAATACTGGCGAATATATGCGTTTACACCTCTAGCACATTTGCCAAAAATTGCTGATTCATACAGTTGTAGTGCAGTACGTGGCTCACTCTACTTTGATGATGCTCCAGTTCACTTAGCTGTATGAGTTACCCGATTTTATTAAAATATATATATATATATATATATATATATATATATATATATATATATATATATATATATATATATATATATATATATATATATATATATATATATATTGTTCTCCCTAGAACAAGGGCGAGCACTGCCTGTGTCAGCAGTTGTGTGGATGGGCTGACTCCAAGGGTCGTGTTGTGACCCAGCCTCCCGAGACCTAGGTTCTGTTCTTAACATGTTCTCTCTAGAACAAGGGCGAGCACTGCCTGTGTCAGCAGTTGTGTGGATGGGCTGACTCCAAGGGTCGTGTTGTGACCCAGCCTCCCGAGGTTCTGTTCTTAACGTTCCAGGCCGTAAATTAAACAAGCATTGATATGACAGATATATCGGGCACTACTAAGTTTTCGAAAATGTTCAACACTTAAATTGCGTTGGAACAAGTTACACAAAACAGGAAACAATTGCATTTAAAGGCTGTTCGCATCATCTTACTTAACAGTTCCTGCTTTTATATAATGCAACTGTGAACTTTAATTTATTGCAGAAAATAAAAATGTCTACGTAAGAATGCAGGCTGAACAGAGCTGTCTTTTTAATCACCTTTTTGATATATCTTGAACGTTTGGCTATTTTCTAGTGGATCTTTCAAAATAGGATTGAGAAATATACATTCATTATCTATAACGACGCAGCAGCGAACAGGGCACATTCTGTGCAACTCACTGCGCGTCGCCACTGTTTGTCGGTTACCACTAACGCAACTATCATTCGGTAGAATTTTTACTTCAATTTGACATCTTTGCAAATCGCACGGTGGAAAACGTAATAAACTTGATGTGATAACATATCATAACAGGTTATGTTGACACCTTCAAATGTAGGAGGTTGTCCCGCTCACGTGTTGTACGTGGATGATTATTCTAAATAGCTAAACGATATAGTAATAAGTCTGATGTCTGCCAAAACCTGACCTTCTCAGTACTCAATGGAGTCAGGTGAGTGCGGGGAAAGCACAATTTGCTTTCAGTAATGGAAGCTACAACAATCAACAAAGTTTCAATACATATTTATTCGCATAACATTTGGTGTAGTACATTTACCACACAATAGTCACATGTGTATAATATTACAATCTGAATAAACTCAAGTAAATGAAATGGCTCCCAGAACACTCGTCACCAGTCTCACAGAACACTCGTCACCAGTCTACCAGAACACTCGTCACCAGTCTACCAGAACACTCGTCACCAGTCTACCAGAACACTCGTCACCAGTCTCCCAGAACACTCGTCACCAGTCTCCCAGAACACTCGTCACCAGTCTCCCAGAACATTCGTCACCAGTCTACCACAACACTCGTCACCAGTCTCACAGAACACTCGTCACCAGTCTCACAGAACACTCGTCACCAGTCTCACAGAACACTCGTCATCAGTCTACCAGAACACTCGTCACCAGTCTCCCAGAACACTCGTCACCAGTCTACCAGAACACTCGTCACCAGTCTCACAGAACACTCGTCACCAGTCTCACAGAACACTCGTCACCAGTCTCACAGAACACTCGTCACCAGTCTACCAGAACACTCGTCACCAGTCTCCCAGAACACTCGTCACCAGTCTCCCAGAACACTTGTCACCAGTCTCCCAGAACACTCGTCACCAGTCTCCCAGAACACTCGTCACCAGTCTCCCAGAACACTCGTCACCAGTCTCACAGAACACTCGTCACCAGTCGCGCAGAACACTCGTCACCAGTCTCCCAGAACACTCGTCACCAGTCTCCAGAACACTCGTCACCAGTCTCCCAGAACACTCGTCACCAGTCTCCCAGAACACTCGTCACCAGTCTCCCAGAACACTCGTCACCAGTCTCCCAGAACACTCGTCACCAGTCTCCCAGAACACTCGTCACCTCCCAGCTCGCACCAGTCTCCAGAACACTCGTCACCAGTCGCGCAGAACACTCGTCACCAGTCTCCCAGAACACTCGTCACCAGTCTCCCAGAACACTCGTCACCAGTCTCCCAGAACACTCGTCACCAGTCTCCAGCTGGACTGTTGTTATTGCAAACACAATGTGCATCTGTCATATGTACATGAGCCGTCCGCCCCATGTATTACGTGTGAACATCCTTAAGCCTCCAAACATTTATACTTATATACACCAGTTGTTTAATTGTCAGCCTGAAGACCGACATTTTTTTTATATCCAAAATGGCGTCGTTTTCGGTTACACGGTAATTGATCGTGTTGCTAAATTGCTCTTAACAATGCATGAACGCTCAGTTTATAAAAACGTTGCCATTTTAAAGGAAAATCGTCAATTAATGCAAACACACAGTTCTCCATATATATATATATATATATATTTTATATATATATATATATATATATATATATATATATATATATATATATATATAAAATGACATAAACTGTGTAGCATAAATAAAGACTTTGGGAAACAGGCTTGAGATGAAGTTGTTATACTTATATCTAAAAACACGTGATCAGTGCACGAATGAATTTGTCTTTAAACGATAATGTTTGTATTTAATTCAATTATACTATTGAAGATATAAACTGGATGTTTGAGTACATGTATCTTCAGTATTTATAATACAAACTAATGTTGCACATATCGTAATGCCCAATCTGAATATATCAACAAATATTATAATGTTGAAATATTTTGAAAGATCGCCACCTGAATAATAGCATTATTGTTTGTCATTACGACTGAGATGTATGTGGACTAATGCAGTAAGAATTGTACATTTGTATATGATGGTCAGTCTTACTTGATGGAATAGCCAACAGGTTAGTGCAAAATAGTTAACCTTCTTTCACAGAGATGACCACTGTATCTGCCGCTTGCCAGAAAACTACATTAGAAATTAGTCTCGCTGCATTTGATGATGCCAGAACAATATTCTTGAATCTCCCAATACGTTATGCGATGTGCACATTTTATAAAAGGCTCATACCGGAAGTGTCATGTTGTTCTGGGTATTTAACAAAAAAATCACACCGGAAGTGGCTAGTTGATCTAGGTCCAGTGCTCAATGGTTATTGTTTCGCTGCAGCGGAGACGAGCTGTAAGACACTAGAATTACTTTGGTGAGTAAGACGTCGAGTTTAGAAGCGTCATGTACGAAATCGGTTATATGACAAACCACAAAGAGCACATGTGGAATTTATTAATTTAATTAACCGATTTGTGATGAATGATGAAGGTATATCTTGAACGCAATACCCCGGTATTAATATGCGACGAATAAGGAATGTTTATAGGGTCTATATTGTGTCCTCACATTCAGGCATGGATTAATGCACGCACTGTGTGTGTGTGTGTGTGTGTGTGTGTGTGTGTGTGTGTGTGTGTGTGTGTGTGTGTGTGTGTGTGTGTGTGTGTGTGTGTGTGTGTGTGTGTGTGTGTGTGTGTGTGTGTGTGTGTGTGTTGTGTGTGTGTGTTGTTTGTGTGTGTGTGTGTGTTTGTTTGTTTGTTTGTTTGTTTGTTTGTTTGTTTGTTTGTTTGTTTGTTTGTTTGTTTGTTTGTGTGTGTATATGTGTGTGCGTGTGACATGGCAGTATCACTGTCGTTAAATAATTCATACTGTACACACGATGATTCCACATAGTAACATTGATGAACGATATCATTGGTAATCGCAAACCTGCGACAGTTCGTATCTGAGTATTGTGTGTTTTCTCTTGTTCAATAATTGAGCAAGTTAGAACAGTAACGCAGGATATTCACAACACTAGTTCAAATAGTTCAAACGACGACACGCTGGTCAAATTGCGATGCGTATGTTTGTGGCATGAGACGAGACAAGAACTTGTGTTTCGTTAGACGTCATAATATTGAATTGGCACGTTGCCCTTGGCAACACGTTCGGGTTATGTCGCTTGAACTGGCACACGTTGCCCTTGGCAACACATGCGTCCTGTCGTTAGAGTGTATACCCGGTGTCGTTTCCAAAACGCAACTTGGCCTTGGCAACCAGCACACGCGCGTCCTGTCGCTAGGGTAGACATACGTTGCCATACCAACGCAAGGACAAATGTTATAATTGTCAACACACGCTTCTCGTCATTCGGATGAACACGCGTTGTTCTCCGCATCACTTTGGCGTCTGAGACGGGCACATTTTGTGAACAAGTGATGTCTTTCTGTACCACGTGTGTCCCACGCATTGGATGTCTGGGTCGACTTGTTGATGTCGACAACACTTTGAGTCGATGAAACGAGGTCATGCGTGCTGCTGACGTCACCAGTAGTTCACATCCTAGATACCATGTCTACTTCCGCCGGAAGTTGACTTGGAGCGTCAAGTTGTGTCACGTCTGAAGTAGGCGCATTTGTGCCAAATGACGGGATTGGGTTTTGGGACACGACGCTCTCCCCGCTGCTCCCGGAGCCGGCTGACGCCAGTTCCTCCCGATCCACCTGGAACCAAGGACAAGGCGTCTGGTTACCATGTACGAAATATGTGTGTGTGTGTGTGTGTGTGTGTGTGTGTGTGTGTGTGTGTGTGTGTGTGTTGTGTGTGTGTGTGTGTTGTGTGTGTGTGTGTGTGTGTGTGTGTGTGTGTGTGTGTGTGTGTGTGTTTGTATGTATGTGTGTGTGTGTGTTTGTGTGTGTGTGTGTGTGTGGTGTGTTGTGTGTGTGTGTGTGTGTGTGTGTGTGTGTGTGTGGTGTGTGTGTGGTGTGTGTGTTTGTGTGTGTGGTGTGTGTGTTTGTGTGTGTGTGGTGTGTGTTTGTGTGTTTGTGTGTGTGTGTGTGTGTGTGTTTGTGTGTGTGTGTTGTGTGTGTTGTGTGTGTGTAGTTTATGTGTAGTTTATGTGTAGTGTATGTGTAGTGTATGTGTAGTGCATGTGTGTTAATATGTTGACCACATAGTTATTTGTTGAGTTAAACATGTTTATGCTGATTACTATGCGATACATGTATGTAGAGAAGTAATGACAGAAAAGAAGAAGGGGAGAGACAGAGCGAGAGAGACAGACAGAGAGACAGAGATAAACAACGAGACACAGAGACCGAGAGACAGACAGACAGACAGACAGACAGAAAAAAAAAACATACATACAAATACAAAAAAAGCATACAGAGAGACAAAAGAGAGAGAGAGAGAGAGAGAGAGAGACAGAGAGAGAGAGAGAGAGAGAGAGAGAGAGAGAGAGAGAGAGAGAGAGAGAGAGAGAGAGAGAGAGAGAGAGAGAGAGAGAGAGAGAGAGAGAGAGGGAGAGAGAGAGCAGAGGGAAGAAAGAGAGAGAGAGAGGAAAGAGAGAGAGAGAGTGAGAGAGAGAGAGAGAGAGAGAGAGAGAGAGAGAGAGAGAGAAGAGAGAGAGAGAGAGAGGAGAGAGAAAAGAGAGAGAGAGAGAGAGAGAGAGAGAGAGAGAGAGAGAGAGAGAAAGAGAGAGAGAGAGAAAAGAGAGAGAAAGAAGAGAGAGAAAGAGAGAGAGAGGAGAGAAAGAGAGAGAGAGAGAGAAGAGAGAGAGAGAGAGAGAGAGAGAGAGAGAGAGAGAGAGAGAGAGAGAGAGAGAGAGAGAGAGAGAGAGAGAGAGAGAGAGAGAGAGAGAGAGAGAGAGAGAGAGAGAGAGAGAGAGAGAGAGAGAGAGAGAGAGGGGGAAAGAGGGAAGGCAACAGAAACTGGAAGAAGAGAGGAAAATATGCACATATCAAATATATATATATATATATATATATATATATATATATATATATATATATATATATATATTTTAAAAAACACTATAAAACGACCCCTTATGTGTTATCATAAAAAATCGTCTGACGCCAAAGTTTTAGAAAACACACAACTAAAAACACCTGTTCAGCCGCCATTGATCGCTTGATGGAGATGTTGCTAAGCAACTGGTCACCTGATCGACAGGAGCCCGTAGAACGTACCTCCGAGAATCCTGACTCGGAGCTGTTATCATCCGAGTCGTCAAGCTGTAGGATGAACTTGACTCGTTCCTCGTTACGCAGGGCATCGATGTCATTGCCCATCTCCAACTCAAACATCCCGTCCCGGAAGTTGCCGTCAGAGCCGCCCAGTCTGAAGACACGAAGGCATTTGTTAGAAGTCGACACCAGAGACATACTCGCGTGCATCACTCTTGGACATGTGTCATATCTCAGTGAGATTGAAACGTAATTGTTCCATTTATCCAGCGATCTTTTACTACACATGGCATAGATAAATATATTAAAAATAATAATAATATAATTATAATAATAATAACAACAATATGACAGCATTTTCTGCACCATAAATCTGGCAATTATAACCATTCTGATGTTTATTACAGCACATTATATAGATCTCGTTTAAAAGAAGTCAAAATAAAAATGCATTTATAAAATAACATAAGTAGTCAGTATAAATTGATCAATACAAATAAATAATATTATTCATGATAATACTAAATAGATCCAACGTGTAAGGACCGAATAGTTTTTGTTTTCAACATCATTATATCAAAATCACAACAAAGTTGATACAAATAATTACCTATATTGTTCTGTGTATAGAAACAGCTAAATGTTAAAACTAATGGTACAATCCATGTGGCAAGGGGACACATTGTTTGTAGACCCGAATTAGGTCTGCTTAAGAAAAATAACGGTCCGCGTAAAGCGACGTTGTGTGTGGTTTGGTCCGCTTATTATAGTTGATGTCGTGTAAATGACGTGGTGAATGGGACGACGTAAACAAAATGAAATTACTGTAAATTATCGCCAGAAGCACCATTACTTCTTCCAAAATCGACCACTCGAGAACACCATTCGTGAATGTCGGCAATTACCAAATCGTAAGAAGGTATGTATCACGTATCCGCAGAATAATTGGGTCAATATATTGCCGAATAATTGGTTCAATATATTGCCGAATAATTGGTTCAATATATTGCCGAATAATTGCTTCAATATATTGCCTCAATACTGCATCGCGAGGCGTCCTCACGTCACGTCTGTGTACAGTTAATTAGACCGGAGAGATTTGGAACGTGTCTAAACTTGGCGACAGTCATATTATCAGCAAGATACATACGTATGAGTTAAGAGAACTTTACTGTTCACGTTCATGTACGTTGTCTTTTCTGTGCAATATTTGTGTACGTGCACTCCTGTCCTCTCTTAAAATGCGACGCTTTGGCAGCACACGGAAACGTCCACCAGGCAGCGCCACTATCGCATTGATATGCCATATACTGCTTAATATAGTAGTTAAATAGTACGTTCTTCGGCATAGATACACGATCATCCGTCCGTCTTGCCCGTCCGTTTTTGCCCGTCCGTCCGTCTTGCCCGCCCGTCCGTCTTGTCCGCCCGCCCGCCCGTCCGCCCGGATATGTGTTTATGTGCGTATGCGTGAACTAACACCCGACATGTGTGCCTCTATTGTCTTCATGTGAATTATGTACACAGTACACACACACACGCACACGCACACGCACACGCACACGCACACGCACACGCACACGCACACGCACACGCACACGCACACGCACACGCACACACACACACCACACACACACACACACACACACACACACACACACACACACACACACATGTATTACTTGGCGACGATGCTGTCTGTCTCGTCTGTCGAGTCGGCCGTAGAGAAGGTCGTCTATGTAGGGTCTAATCTCCTCAAGCCGGGATATCGGATTTCGCCAGCGCTATTGTTTCGACCTGGCGACGTGCGGCATTCTAGATGCATCACTCCGTTCATTCGTCGTTTGATTAACTGGGAAAGTATTTCAGTTGGTGAAACCGTTATTAGATCACGTGACTACACATTCGATCTACGGGTGTTACTTGCTGCTGACGTCCAACTGTGTTCTCTCGACACATGTCCGCAAGATGTGTTGAACGTAAAGTCAACAGACACTAAGTTGTTTCCCATCTATCCGTCTATAAATCAAGTGCTCTTAATAACGCAAGCAAGTGCTATGCTGTGTGTATAATTGTAAACATGTGTACGAAGTCAGCTACTCGACTATGACAACCGAAACTCGAATCGAGGATCGAGGTTAGTGGCTGTGTCGACGTTGGCGAGGATACGCCCAGACATAGACAGACTATCGATGTCAAATAGTAGACATCATCTTTCTCAGCAAACTGACTGTGATCTCTGATCGGGGGAAGACGTATTGGACGGTGTGTGTGTGTGTGTGTGTGTGTGTGTGTGTGTGTGTGTGTGTGTGTGTGTGTGTGTGTGTGTGTGTGTGTGTGTGTGTGTGTGTGTGTGTGTGTCTGTGTGTGTGCGTGTGTGTGTGTGTGTGTGTGTGTGTGTGTGTGTGTGTGTGTGTGTGTGTGTGTGTGTGTGTGTGTGTGTGTGTGTGTGTGTGTGTGTGTGTGGTGTGTGTGAGGTGTGTGTGAGTGTGTGTGAGTGTGTGTGTGTGTTGTGTGTGCGTGTGTATGTACGTGTGTGTCAGTCACTGAGTGAGTGAGTGAGTGAGTGAGTGAGTGAGTGAGTGAGTGAGTGAGTGAGTGAGTGAGTGAGTAAGTAAGTGAGTGGGTGAGTGAGTGCGTGAATGAGTGACTGAGTGAGTGAGTGAGTGAGTGAGTGAGTGAGTGACAACACACACACACACACACACACACACACACACACACACACACACACACACACACACACACACACACACACATTCAACCAGACGCACACGCACGCACGTTCTCTCCCTTTATATTACTATGCCTGCGTGCTCACGCCGGATCCACATAATCGTTGATAAACACTAAGTATTCCGGCGGCGTTTCACTCGGAAGTATCACCTGCAGTCATAAACAACCACTCAGGGGTCGTATCAAAACCCACTAAAATATATTATGTACAGTACTTAGTATTGCTTAGTATTGTCCTTACTATCCACTCTCGAACATGTGAGGTGACACGTTGAAGTATACATTGTCAATCAAAATATATATATATATATATATATATATATATATATATATATATATATATATATATATATATATATATATATATATATATATATATATATATATATATATATATATATATATATATCGACGTACACATACACACACTCACATACAGGAGCAATCGACTTTGGGAATTTAACACGATTTCACAAATCGGACATGACAACCAAGTCTCGCCATATTGCCTTCTAATGGTTGTCGAAAGACCGTTGTCACGCATTAATACAAGTATCACTTGTTAGGCAGCACTCTTGAAGTAAATAAATGTAAGTTTGCACTCAGTGCAGTGTCCAGTCCTCAAGATTTATCATGACGCGTTTCCCTTTATTCTCTGAGAACCCTTAGTGATTGTCTATGCTATACGTGTATGGGAGTTTTTGGTAACTCGTGAAACCGTCCCTTGTTCCACCGGCAATACACCGCCCCTTGCGGCAGGACCTGTAACTACGGCAACTATGCGGGCAATGCTGTTTTATTGTTGCCATCGGCTTACATTGTTGATATGGTTATCGCATCGGCTTGCGATGGTGGACTTGCAGTGATAGGTTTTTTCTACTTTTCTCTGGAGGCACAAACACTTTGTGTGACTCTCTGTAAAAGTATTTGAATTACACATATACATTACACAATTGTTAATGTAATCAGGTAGTTATTGTTTTGGAAAAAGAGTGACGAATTTAGGTTCGCCAGTTGTTTCTTTATACGAAGCCTAGTTGTGTAATTTATTATAAAGGACACACCAGACAGACTTACAGACATAGACAGAAACAGAGAGAGCAGAGCGGCAGATATATATATATATATATATATATATATATATATATATATATATGCATACATACACACAGACACACAGACATACACACAAACAGACAGACAGACAGACAGACACACACACACACACACACACACACACACACACACACACACACACACACACACACAAACACAGACACAGACACAGAGAGAGAGAGAGAGAGAGAGAGAGAGACAGACAGACAGACAGACAGACAGACAGACAGACAGACAGACAGACAGACAGACAGACAGACAGACAGACAGACAGACAGACAGACAGACAGACAGACAGACAGACAGACAGACAGACAGACAGACAGACAGACAGACAGGGGGAGAGAGAGAGGGAGGGAGGGAGAGAGAGAGGATACAGACACCCATACACGCACACGCACACGCACACGCACACGCACACGCACACGCACACGCACACGCACACGCACACGCACACGCACACGCACACGCACACGCACACGCACACGCACACGCACACGCACACGCACACGCACACGCACACGCACACGCACACGCACACGCACACGCACACGCACACGCACACGCACACGCACACGCACACGCACACGCACACGCACACGCACACACACACGTCTTCGTCCGACAATGTGATTGATCTATCAGTGTGTTTGTGCAACTGTGCACGGGTCGCTAAGTAATTGTCGACACCAGTTGGTGACATTTTACCCGTCGACTAAATTGCTTCCACCTGCGTCCCCGTCCCTTCCCTCTGTGTTGTTGTGTCCAATTTCGGTTCAATAAAACGTACGTAACACGCGCACGCACACACACACATACACACACAAGCGCGCGCACACACACACACACACACACACACACACACACACACGCACAGCACGCACGCACGCACACACACAACCACAAATCCACTTAAACACCAACCCAACCTGCAAGACAGGAAACCATGGGGCCATGTCAAAAATAAAACGTTTAGTACGTGTACATTGACGTATATGTGAATCCGAATAATCTTCGCGTGGCTGAATATTTCCCAAACAAAGTCGCGATAATGTTCCATTGACAAAACAAGCCAGGGGTGAAAACTAAATGATTAAAAACTGTAAACAAAAAAGGAAAAATTCCACTGCACTTGTTGCGTGTGGCATTTCCATTGCTATGCTGAAAATAGAAATGTCTGCCTTCGTTCTGAGTTCAGCCAGGTTACCACGTCCATTTGTTTTAAGTTGTCTCTACGCTACTCTTGTGGCTACACCGGAAATATACATCTATCCTGCACCTTGGCTTCACTGGCCTATGTGGGTGTCCGCCATTTATTCGCCATGGCTACGCGTGGCTACGTTCTGCAATGGCGACATCGGAATGACTGTGCCGTGACATGCAGCTGAATTCAGAAGCGACACATTTGCCGTCGTGTGTGGTCCGTGAACCGTTGTCACGTGACTACTGACCGGTGCCACAGTTCGGTTGACATATCTACACACTTGGGCGAGATTATCCACTGGGAAGATCCCAGGCCGAGTAACCGCAGGCTTCGATAAGTTGCACTTTGACAAAGACATAACGAGAAAGACCTTAAGACACGGACTAAATAATAACAACGCCTATTCACACGTGCACGCTTAGTACACGCGTGAATAGGCGTTGCTATTATTTCGTCGGGAAACAATTGTATATTGATCGTAAATCCGTTCCTGCTGTGTTTTGATATCCGCGGTCGCCCCCCCTACGTCACGGCGTCCCCTGCGACACATCGTCCCCTACGTCACGTCGCCCCCTACGTCACGGCGTGTGCCAATCACCATTGACCGAGTATCAACATGGAACGTAATAATAATAAACACCAGTCTTCGGTACAACGCCGCACGTGGCACGTAACAATACGGTGAAACACAACACGGTAGAATTACAATAAATCAAATATGAAGTTAAGGTAACTAATTAAAATTGGTTTTATTAGAGGATTCTATCCTCTATAAAGCACTTATTTGACATATAAATTTCATAAGTAACGCCATCTGGCCTTTACAAAAGTATACTGTCATCGTAAGGTGGTAAAAAAAGGCAAATGGACATCGGTACGTGGGCAGAGATGCAGTTACAATACTCCAATAGTCAGCGTATTTTGTCATTTATTTAGTCAGTAAATTGAACAGTCGGTACTGTTCAATTTAGATCTTAGTAAATTGTGTTTTCTAACAAGCGCTGTTTCCATTAAAATAGTTAAAATAAAAACAGTAATGTAAATACAAGTTCTTATATAGCTCAATTTCCAGTCCTCAGGATTACTCAAAACGTTTATACTTTACTCTCTGGCAGACCCGTTCAATCAAGCACCATCTCGGCTTCTCTGTGAGACATTCAACCACACTGTAATTAATGCACGAATACTATTCATACATAAATATCCAACTATGTCTATATCCAGATATTCATTTATACAGCGGTGAGAACTGGAGCAATGCGCAATGAAAACACGTGTTAGTATAGAACCGCAAATTGAAACTGCATTCCACATTCGCACGTTCCCGTCACCTAGAAACGATAACTTACTATTGCAGCAGATGAGATTGCGAGGAGTAACCACTGCGTCGCTGGCTGAAGAATTTACCAAACTTTTAGTAGTTTGCGTGACAATCTGTTTCCGGCATGCAGGCGACCAAATATTTTATTATTATCATTATTACTGGCATTTCTAGAGCGCATATCTCCGACGCCAGCCCGTTCATAGGCGGCGCTTTCACAAATCAGAATTTTAAATGTAATATTACACCCTTTTTATTTTACGATTTGTTTATAACTAATTCATTATTAATTAGTTTTACTTATTATTTATTATATAACAGTTGTAATGGTTAACCTTTAATTTACCGTAATTATATCTATTTAGGTAATTTCTTAATATTTTTGAAACTGTTATAATATATATATATATATATATATATATATTAAGAAATTACCTATTATTGGAGTGTTGGAGTGTTGATTTATATATATATATATATATATATATAAATATATAATATAGCATTTTATTATATATATATATATATATTTATATATATATATATGAAATAATATATATATATATATATATATATATATATATATATATATATATATTATATATATATATATATATAAATATATAATATAGTATTTTTATTATATACATATATATATGTATATAATAAAAATATATAATATATATATATATATATATATATATATATATATATATATATATATTGTCACAGTTTCAAATATTAAAATTACTAATAGATATAATTACTATAGTTAATGTCACTGTTATATGTTATATAATTTAGTAATAATAAATAAAATTAATTAATAATAAATTTGTTTAAAACATCGTAAAACACAAATCTTTCTGATGCACAGAATAATAACTGAAGGAAACATACGGGAGTGGAGTGTTGGAGTGTTGGAGTGTTGGAGTGTTGGAGTGTTGGAGTGTTGGAGTGTTGGAGTGTTGGAGTGTTGGAGTGTTGGAGTGTTGGAGTGTTGGAGTGTTGGAGTGTTGGAGTGTTGGAGTGTTGGAGTGTTGGAGTGTGTTGGAGTGTGTTGGAGTGTTGGAGGTTGGAGTGTTGGAGTGTTGGAGTGTTGGAGTGTTGAGTGGATGTGATACAATCTTCTAACACGCCCATGTACCGGGAGATGACTGTTATGACTCACTCAGCCTGTGTCGTTGCTGTCGTGCGGGGGTCCAGTGAAGCGAGTCGTGCTAGTGAGTATGATCCCACCGGCACTAGTGCTGGCACTCACGGGCACGACATAGTGCAAAGCCTGTCAACCGTAACGTCAGCGAGCGGCGTCGTTGACATTCCGCAGGCCCGTGGGAGTGACAGACTACATTGTCACTTACGTGCACCTATTCACTGGCTGAAGTGTGACAGATATGACGCAACTGGAGTCTGCGAGACGCGAACTAGTTCGGACCATGAACCAGTTTGGGATTGATTTCAAGAGAATACAATGTCATCCGCACTATGCTGACCAACTCTCCGGGACAGAAGGCGACTCGTCCACCACACAGCACCGTACGAACCATTTACCGCCAGTCTACCAAACTCTCAGTCCACCACAAAGCACCGTACAAACCATTTACCGCCAGTCTACCAAACACTCAGTCCACCACAAAGCACCGTACAAACCATTTACCGCCAGTCTACCAAACTTTCAGTCCACCACAAAGCACCGTACGAACCATTTACCGCCAGTCTACCAAACTCTCAGTCCACCACAAAGCACCGTACGAACCATTTACCGCCAGTCTACCAAACTCTCAGTCCACCACAAAGCACCGTTCACACCATTTACCGCCAGTCTACCAAACTCTCAGTCCACCACAAAGCACCGTACAAACCATTTACCGCCAGTCTACCAAAGCACATCTAGGCGTCTGTCTACTCTTTACACCAAATCAACTCCGTTCTCTGTTTGGTTACTCAGAACAGGGAGCGTTAAAACACATCTTTGTAGAGCGGCCTTTGGGGCAACACACGGTACTTTAATAAATTGCTGACGAAATTTTCTGATGCTGTTAGATTACCATAAATAATTATTAGTATTATAAATGTGCTTTCTTCCTATTGTATTTCAGCGCAATTTATTTGGTTTTAATGTAATGTATATACATGTAACGTTTATCAATATACTATGACATGTTTTACTTTTGGAACGCCTTTCAGCGAGGATTTCACTTGGATACATGCGCGTTATAAATGATTATAATTATTACCTTTAATATAAATTGTGCAAACGCAAAATTTTGCATGCCATATGGGTAACTAACTTAAATATATAATTTGTTTTAAAGGCAGTTAAGTTGGTTGGGTGAGGGAAGTGGAAGGCTCGTGATGGCTGTATACATACATACATACATACATACATACATACATACATACATACATACATACATACATACATACATACATACAAACTACATACATACATACATACATACATACATACATACATACATACATACATACATACATACATACAAACATACATACATACATACATACATACATACATACATACATACATAAAACATACATACATACATACATACATACATACATACATACATACATACAAACATACATACATACATACATACATACATACATACATACATACATACATACATACATACATACATACATACATACATACATACATACATACATACATACATACATACATACATACATACATACATACATACATACATACATACATACATACATACATACATTGAAATTGCATAAGACAGAACCTGATCATCAATTACAAAGTGTATAGCTGTGCCCTGAGATGGTATGAAATCGACTCAAACACATGCGACATTAGACAAAACGCATGACATTGTAGGTCACAGCCACTGTGACACTACAAGATCCACCTTCACCTCGTACGATTACATACATGCGTTGTGTGAACTACCAATCAATAAGGCACAGACAGGCATGTATGGGCGGTGCAGCCAACGCCTAGCTCACGTCACAAGTCCACTCGGGTCTTCGTTGGTATGACAAATGACTTGTGGAATCGACCCAAAAAGACTAGCCGAGACGCGACAATGGCACGCAGTGACGTGATTCACACATCCATATCCCATGCCGGCTACAACGGCGTACATCGAGGGTAAATATCGGACCTATTTTATTCTTAATATATATCAATGATTTGGATGATGACATAACAAGCAAGGTGTTGAAGTTTGCGGACGACACAAAAGTGTTTAGGAAAATTAAAAGTGATGCAGATAGACAGCATTTACAAGATGATCTTAATAAGTTGATAGAATGGTCTGAGAAGTGGCAAATGCTGTTTAATTTTGGAAAGTGTAAGTGCCTCCACACAGGACATGGGAATGAAGATGCACAATATACAATGGGTGGTACTGTACTAAATACTACCTTAAAGGAAAAGGACTTAGGGTTAACTATTAGTGGAATTGCAGCAGCGAAGGGAAACTAAATTCTTGGATTAATTAGGCGAAATATAGTGTACAAAGAAAAAGAACTAATAATACCGCTGTATAAAACAATAGTTAGGCCTCACTTAGAATATTGTATACAAGCATGGAGGCCATATCGCAAGAAGGATATTGATATGCTAGAAAGAGTACAAAGGAGAGCAACCAAAATGATACCAAAACTCAGGAATATTAGTTATGAAATGCGTCTGAAAGAATGTGGTTTAACAACACTAGAAACCAGATGATTGAGAGGAGATCAGATTGAGGTGTTTAAAATATTGAATGGGTATGAAAATATTGACAGAAATATTTTTTCACAGTCAAGGAAGAGAGAAGGACTAGAGGACATGGAGTTACATTAGCAAAGAAGCAGTGTAGACTGGATATTAGAACATTTTCATTTTCACAAAGAACAGTAAACGAATGGAACAGATTATCAGCTGATTGTGTAGGTGCTAGTAGTGTTAATATATTTAAAAATAAAATCGACATATACCTAAGACCTAAGATAGGTTGGACTCTCGATAAGCCAAATGGCTTCCTAGTCCACCTGCCATCTAGAGTTGAATCTCTAGGTGGCAATCTTGTTAAATCTTGTTAAATCTATATCGACGCAGTAAACGTACTTTCATTCTTATAAGTAGCGCAACTCAAATCGTGTTTGGATTCATCCATGTTGTTTACATTTCTTACATATTTATACTAATTTATATTCTCAAACGTCTCGGTTTGTTGTCAAATATAACCAGCAACAGTAACAAATTACAGACAGAGCTATGTCATAAACAGTTCCCCGCGAGGCCAGGACAAACGCCGTGTGATTAGCGAGACGTTAACAGACATTAAAGCAGTATCCATTTCTTCAACTTCCTGTGGCGGAACTAATCTGGGACAGTCACAGAGTGGCCGTATTTGGGAGAGCGTGACCGTAAAGAAAGAGTCCGTGCGTGTACGAAAAATGTGTCACGAAAACTATAAAAAAAAATAAACTACACATCGCGACACGAAATGTGTACCGTGACAGTTAGCAAACGATTCAGGCTGCAGTTTTGTTTAATGTATTTTGAGAAGGGTCACCCGTTATTAGCCGCAACGGTAATGTTATTGACTGCTTGCTAATTCTAGATTGGTGGTGATTTGTGTACGTGTATACTGAGATGACGACAAAGTCAGAATGCCATATGATAGTAACAGCTAGTCTTGGTTTATTGGTGGCCAGAAGGTGATGTAGTAGATATAGACGTCTCATACAGAAACAGAAAGCAAGAGTGGCATTCATCATGTTGAGACAAATTTGGAAAGCAAAACAAATCAAGCCTAACACCAAAATGAGGACATTCCACTCAGATGTCAAGACAGTGTTATTCTATGGATGAGAGACGTGGCGAAGTATGCAGAGGACACTAACACAAATACAGATCTTCATGAACAATTACCTGCCCAGAATCCTACACCGGAAGTGGACAGACACAGCCCCAACTCTACACCTTGAGAATGGATAAAGTAACCACCAATAAAAAATGAAATAAAGAAGAGAAAATGGAGGTGGACAGGACACACACTCAGGTAACCTCCAAAAACCATCACCCGTCAAATCATCCCACGGAACCCCCCCCCAGGGAAGAGGCAAAAGGAACGACACGGGGTATCTGGCTAAGAGACAAAGAAAAAGTAAAAAGGACATGGGAGACAATATGAGATAGATGGAGAAGATGACCACAAAAGGTCCTCGGTCGATGACCAGTGCTCCGAGCGAGCAATCAGACATAAGTAACATGTCTCTATTTAACACAAAAAGTGACATTCTTTTCAGCCGCATGCTCACGATGCGAGTCTCGCCCGTGTGACGTGCGACACGGCTGGTGTGACACCAGTCACACGAGAACACAGCGGTGACGCGTTGTGTAACGGAATGCGACATTCACAACGTATTCCAGTAAGGTACGTGACGACTGCGTGACGTCACGTATAACGCTTGGTTACTAATGCACGCCTCGAGTCCTGTATTGTATTTCATAAAGTAGTGCGATTGTTATTGACCTTGCTTCGTATGCCAACATTCTAGTTGCTCTTGTTTAGATTGCTATTCTGTAAAGAAAAACGGTAAGTTCTTATATACGGTGGTATCCAATCCTCAGGAGTATACTTTACTTTGCTGGCAGCATTATTTAATCAGACACCATCTCATCTTCTCTAGGAAGCATCCAGCCAAGCGGCAATAAATGCGAAGGCTGCTCGTACAAATATCCACCACGGTCTGTAGCAAGGTAATGATTTACAGGACCGAGTGAACCGGTGCAATGTAGAGTTGAAAAAACTCGCCCAAGTTTTCACACGGCAGCTCAAGATTCGAAACCGGGTCCTCTTAGTCGAGTGTCCAAAGCTGTACCCCTCAATCAATGCACTCTATTTATTAAGTACTTCCTGTGCTGCGGTGTTAAAACCGTGGGCAAGTTTTTTCACTCAACATTGCTCTAGTTCACTCAGCTGTATGAATAAGTAACTGGCTGTAGGCAATGATGAATATTTGTGTACAGGCTGTCTTCGCGAAATTGCCGCGTGGCTGAATGCTTCCCAGAGAAGCTGAGATGTTCTTCTATTGAACAGGTCTGTGTAAAGGGAGTAAAGTGTAAAAAGCACTTTGAGGAGTCCTAAGAATTGGATACAGCGTTATATAAGAACTTACTTTATTTGTTTTTAAATAACACCTGTATACATAGCATCTGTATACATAACACATGTGTATACACACAACACCAACTACTCTCATGAACCCCCTACAGCAATACAACCCCGCCCCAACTGTATTTACTTTCCAGCTGTTCACACCATCGCCGCGTGACCCCATTTTGTATACGTCAACATTCACCCGAGTTTTGATCGCTCCCCTCAAAACAACGTTCAAAGGGAACACAAACTAACACACAGATCGTGAGATTCGTTTGTTCTCACAAACCAGTCGACCTGTCGTGGAAACTGTCCCGCACGCTCTATAGAACTCGCCAATGCAACGGTTCCGCACCAGTGAACACACTTGCGACGTTCTCGCCGTGAGTCACCCCTGCGAATTCCTCAGACCTTTTGTGGAACTGTTTACGTCTCGCTTTGATGGCGCGCTCAGTGAGAACGGATTACAAAGGATGGGTAAACGCAACATGTCGCGACTGTAATTGCTGACAAATTTACTACCTATACGGTGTCAAGTCAAGCTGACACAGTAGCGGAGATTCTGGTCAGATTTAACCCGATTTAACGTGGCTGCCATCAAAAGCGTCACGCTTCAGTTGGCATCTGGACTAGGAAGCCTTGGGCTTATCGAGAATCCAACAATTTCGCAGTTTACTCTAGTTTCTACCTGTATTGTCAACTATGGCGGCCCATTTTCGGACACTAATTGGAGTTTATGGAATGCAATACCAGCTCAGTGCGTCCACGACTGGGTTTGTTTCCATTTCGCTTTGTGTGAAATTTTAATTTCACTAGCACACATTCTCCAGAGAGTTGTGAATATTACATATACAGAGATACTGACAAATAATCACTTATCATATTTACATATACACACAGCCATGATTGCCAACAAAACTTGGAATTTTACATTTATTACTCAGTAAATTGCATGTTTGCCATCCTTGAAAATCACTGATGGCAAACATGCAATTTACCTAATAGGCTGATATATTATATCTCAATATGGCCTATTCAGTAAAGTGCATGTTCGTCACTCGCGTCTTCACGTGTGTATTTCAATACAGGCGGAATCGGTGTCGCAAGCATTAACTACGTCATCAAAGTGATTGTTTAATCCGACTCTTTTTGTTATATCAATTATGACGCTACTTTTTCTGCCACTCGTTCATGCTGTACTCCCGGTGTTGCTTAACCAATGACGCCAACTTCTCTGACGTCATCATCAGTCTACACGCTCTTCTTCTGCTGTCAAAGTCATTCTATACAGTATAGCCTATGTATTATAACACATAACATACCACAAATAAATATGTTTAATGAGCTAGTGTTTTGTTTAGTGTTTAGGGTTCCAAGCCATCATTTACAGTGTGAAGACTCGATGACGTCATATTGACACACAAGCTTTGCACCATTTTGAAGCTGTTCAACGTTGCACAAAGCAGCATTTTTTTGTAAATTCAAACGTCGTCTCGGCTTGGTAAAAAACATATTTCCATTGACAAAATGTTAGATTAAAATACCGTGTAAAACTATTTTACCCAAAAAATATATCTGAAGATGAAGGCATTTAAGATGATACTGGTAGATAGAACATCTAAAAATAATTAATCAAATAAAATAATGAAAAAGCCTGGAAGATTAATAAAGTGACAGATTGCTAATAGAGCGTCTAACATCAATGTGGACAGATACCCTATGTTATAAAAGGGCATATAACGACTGCAAGACCATCAGAACAGACTGAGAGGAACGGAGACAACAAGAACCGGATGTTGATGGTGCAAATGTCATTGACCCCACCATGCAACCGGAAGAAGAAACTACGTGCGTGTTCACAGGACATGTCACCAAACCGAGGACACTATTTCCATGACACACCAGTGACAGTGTCCCGTTGGTGTTGACATGACAAGGATAATAATTAATTTAAAGCTGCAACACCGGCTTTAAGAGCTCTCAACAAAATGGTCCCAATGGCGATCTTCGGAACGTTCTCTCTACAACGTCAACAACGACTTGTACGTCATCTTACCTTTCGTAGTCAGACTCCGCTCCTTCCGACAATGAGTCAAGCGTACACCTCGCCTTCTCCGCACGAATCCTCTCTTCCTCCTCCTCCTCTTCCAATAATTCCTTCTCTCTATCCTCCGTGATATCGCAGAGTTTCGGCGCCGTCCGCGACCGTTGAATGGGCGGCTTAAAGTTTTGTCCCGTGCTCAGGAACTTCGTCCGGACCGGAAGTCCCATATTGGCCAACGGCATCGATACGTTTCGCTGCAGCACGAGTCGCGATGTCTGCCTTCTCGCCTTCTCTCGCACAAACTCGCTCAACGCGAGAGCGAGTTTGTCGTGAAGCTCGACCGCCATGGCTTTCGCCTTCGCTGCTGAACTGCAGAGAGCCGCGTGACAGCGCAACTCTACCTTCATCCGGGTAGTTTCATGGCGGTACACCCAGACGAAGAGGCGAGGGTACTTCGGGTGCGCGATGCAGTACGTGATTCGGTGCGCCCAGTACTCGGTGAGGCCCTGCTGGAGAGTTAGGGCCTTCAGGCCTGAAGCCGTCACCGTCAGCTTCATGTCGAGACCGACGCTGCTATTCCTCCGGTGGTTGTTCCAGAGAACGGCAGTGGCCTTGTCCGCACAACCTTCGCCCTTCATCAGGGCCGTCTGGACGTTGCCGAGGTACCGAACCCTGTACGTCCTCTCACGGTCTGAGATCGTGAACTTCTTGCTCTTGCCGAAGAAATTCATCGTGAGCAATTTTTTTTATCGTAAGTTGTTTGTTTGTTTGTGAATTCTAAATTACCTACTACCAGTGTTGCCTAAGAAGTTCATTCACCAGAGTTGCCTAAGTCGTATAGTTCCACTTCGGCGTTTCTTTGTGAATCCTAAATTACTTACCACTGTAAGTGACCAGTAAAGCCTATGCTACGTTTGATGGTTTGGATTGGCGCCAGAACGCGCGATCGTGGAGCAATCTGCGAGATTTGCTCAAAGGCCAGTCTTTGTGGTCTATTCTGAAGGCCACTTGACCACAGGTGCGGACTTTCTGTTCAAGGCCAAGTCCTCGACAAAGTGAATGCGTTTGGCAGTAAGACGGGTCATAATGGTTCGTATTGACAGCGTCAGCGTTGTCTCTACGTCAATGCAGACAAACGGAAGGTGTTACTCGTCTTGTGGTGGGTTTGCTGAAGTTGTGATGAGGTGTGTCGGACGAATGTGGTTCCTGAAACAAATGATACAATATAAATGTAAAAGGTGCTTTGTGTGCTTTATATATTTATGTCATACGACTTATATTATGTTCGACAAGGGAATAAACACAGCTTATTATATCACGTACGCGCAAGATAGTTACTCAGCATTTAAACGAGTGAATGGGGTATGTGAGCGAGTGATTGAGTGATTGAGTGATTGAGTGATTGAGTGATTGAGTGATTGAGTGATTGAGTGATTGAGTGATTGAGTGATTGAGTGATTGAGTGATTGAGTGATTGAGTGATTGAGTGATTGAGTGATTGAGTGATTGAGTGATTGAGTGATTGAGTGATTGAGTGATTGAGTGATTGAGTGAGTGAGTGAGTGAGTGAGTGAGTGAGTGAGTGAGTGAGTGAGTGAGTGAGTGAGTGAGTGAGTGAGTGAGTGAGTGAGTGAGTGAGTGAGTGAGTGAGTGAGTGAGTGAGCGAGTACCTATAACACTTTCATAGCGCCTATGTCCTTGACAATTCAACATCACAAGTGTTTGTGTGGGAATAGTTAGATGTGTATGACTTGCCATCGCAATATCATTGTGCGTGCGCATGTATAATTTAAACTAATTGGCACGTGGTGTTCTGTTACAAGATACAGTTTATATTCGTGGTCCATACGCAAGTGTTACAGTGTCAACAAACGTAACAGGTGATATAAATCTCCATATTTGGCACCACGTCTTACTGACCCTTGTTTGAGGAACTAGTGTTGGTACATGTGAAAGGTCCCGTGTGGAATAAGACCAATGTTTTATACTATAAATTGCCTTCGAAATATCACATGCTCAATGCACACACATACACGCATGCACACACATACACGCATGCACACACACACACATACACACACACATACACACACACACATACACACGCATGCACACACACACACATACACACATGCACACACACACACACACACACACACACACACACACACGCATGCACACACACACGCATGCACACACATACACGCATGCACACACACACATACACACACATACACACATGCACACACATACACGCATGCACACACATACACGCATGCACACACATACACGCATGCACACACATACACGCATGCACACACACACGCGCATGCACACACACACACACGCAGACACGTGTGTGTGCGCGCGCGTGTGTGTGTGCGTGCGATCGTGGACTATCAACACTGTGGATCTTCTATAGCATCATGTGTTAGTCTTCCATTTTGTGAGTTTCCCATACTATGTGACTATGACCTGTCTCCATGAACGATCCATCACGACCAGGGCCCCACCCTGCCGTTGCGCCGTGCGTGCCTCTTCATTTTTACGGCTTCAGCCATGAATGATTCAAAGGGCAGATTTATTGAGAGCCCGACCCATTGCAGTGTCAACCGATAAATCCAAACAACTCAAATATATTTGTGAGTGTGCAGGTGCGTGTGTGTGTGTGTGTGTGTGTGTGCGTGTGCGTGTGCGTGTGCGTGCGCGTGCGCGTGCGCGTGCGTGTGCGTGTGCGTGTGCGTGTTAAAGCTGAGTCATGCATCACGCAAACAGACTGAATGTACAGACACAGGTAAGTTTTTATATAGCGCAGTGCCCAATCCTGAGGACTGCTCAAAGCGCTGTACACTTTACTTCCTGGGGCAAACTCCAATCAAATACCATCACAACTTCTCTCAGAAGCATCCAGCGCCATGCTGCACTTAATGCGCATATATCCACCACTGTCTATAGCCAGGTATTGAATCATACAGCCAAGTGAACTGTAGCAATATAGAATGAAAAACCTGCCCATGGTGTCATAGTGTGGCACAGGATTCGAACCCGGGTTCTCTTAGTAGAGAGTCCGAAGCTCTACCCCTGAACTAACGCACACTACTGCTTTAATGTCTACAACAGTCACCTGGTTAACTCGACACAGAGTCGCAACTGTGTGTCGTGTTGCTCATAACTAAGCGAATCTCACACTTCACCGTTGTGACCTGGACCCAACAACGCAGCGCATGTTCAATGGAAAACATAATATACGGTGTGCCGCCTGGCCTATATACCGGCGACGACTGTGCCAAGTTTCCGCGACAGAACCTGTTTGATTTGTGCTAACCCCGACACCACCAGTGGCTGCCATTTCGACGGCTATTGTATCGACCCGGCTGAGTCACACTGTTGACTCGCGTATATCGGTCACTGTGTTCGCCCGTACCTGAATCTCAGCATGAGGTCAATTCCATTCGGTGCTAAGCGCATATGTAGCTCGGGGGTTAATCTGTCTCAGTTGGCACCGGAATAAGTCCTAAGCCGATTGTAGAATGAAATGTATATAATACATTCTGTTATCGATAAGTTCTTACACAGCTCAATACCCAGCCCTTATGATTTCTAAATTCGCCAGTCGGACACCATTTCGGTTTCTATGAAAAGCATTCAGCCACGTTGTAATTAATACGCGAAGACTATTGTTACACAGTTATCCACAACTATGTATTACCAGGTTCTTATAGCTGATTGAACCGGAGCAACGTACATTGAATGAATTAGCCCAAAGTACGCCGGCACAGTAGCGCGAGTTTCGAACCGCGGTTTCTCTCGCGGAAAGACCGATTCTCTAGCCGCTGTGCCACAGCGCTTCACGCCATGTACGTCGTCAACCTTCCATACACCTCGTCATTGTGTCCTGCACAGCTACAATCTCTACCCAAAAGCAAAGCACAACCAAAGACCAAAATACCATATGCGCAACTGAATACCATACCTTTACAGGCGTGACCATTGACCACTTTTACGTTGATACAACGTAAGTATACCTTAAACGTTTCTATCACATCCGTGATCTTCACCGCATTCGCCAGTGTGTGTCGCTTTCAATGGTTAAGGCTATCGCGACCGCTCTCTTAAATACTATACTTAGTTATTGCAATATCCTCCTTCATAAATCTGCCAGTAGTTGTTTGGCAAGGGTAGTTTCTCAATATCTTCGTTTTTCCAGGTAAGTTCCACTCTTAAAACCATTGCGAATCCGTGTCATGTTTAATATATATATATAATCACCCATCAAACCCTTTAATCCAAACCACCTTCACATCTGCACTTAATGGTCCGGCCAACAATAGCGCACACGTAGGTCCTTTCATCAAGTCCACATTTTTCGTTCTTGCCACAGAGTCAAAACAACGGCCGAAGTTCGAGCTTTCTCAGTCGCAGCACCGACTCTGTAGAACTCACGTCCTGACAACTGTAGATCCTCAGGACACATTTTTACGTAGCATATGTTTCACCGTCGCCCGAACATCTATAATATGTTTAAACTCGCCAATCCACCGTAGCTTCTTAGCGCACCCATCCATTTGTTGACCTTTTCAGCGCCATCGACTATATACACCTGTGTGATAATGTTGAATCCACTGGTTTTGTTGCGCCAGTGATATCCTGAGGATATAGGCGTCATTGGGGTAACTTATTCATTATTATTATTATTTATATTTATAGAGCTTATCAATCCACACACCACAACCACACACAACCTACACACCACAACCACATATACCACATAACTCACAAACCTACATCAACTCACGGAGGCGAGATTCTGTTAGTTGTGTGATGGACTTATCCTCGACTGTACTACCTGCCTCGCCGCCCTATCATTTGCCCAGGTAATCACTCCGTCTCTGGGTCGTATATAATGGGCGTGAGTCATACCTGTCCTGCCTGTCACACCTGCGTGACGTCACACGACACCGCAATGTAACGGCAATGAAAATTAATTTCGCAACGTCAATGGACCTCCGGCATGGCTTAACGAGAGCTCGGATAATCTACGCTGCAGCATCGTAAATCAGCATAAATGAGCTCGTTTGATGCAAACGACCAAACCCAATCAGTCGTGCAGCACACACCGGGAAGCACCGGTTTAAAGGAGCCTAATAGATGCGTGTTTCAGCGTTAATCCGTTTTAATTAATTTGTTAAAAATCTAAATTATCCGAATTATTTGGTCGTCTGTGTATTTGTGCTTGTCGTTTTTGAGAAAACGACCGGTTAAGTCACGTTTTATTTATACTGGATCAAGCGTTTAAATTAAGTGTTTGGAATCTGCCATTGGACTGTGTTCGGGTTTCTCTGCGTTTAATTAAATGTTTGGAATCTGCCATTGGACTGTGTTCGGGTTTCTCTGCGTTTAATTAAGTGTTTAGAATCTGCCATTGGACTGTGTTCGGGTTTCTCTGCGTTTAATTAAATGTTTGGAATCTGCCATTGGACTGTGTTCGGGTTTCTCTGCGTTTAATTAAATGTTTGGAATCTGCCATTGGACTGTGTTCGGGTTTCTCTGCGTTTAATTAAATGTTTGGAATCTGCCATTGGACTGTGTTCGGGTTTCTCTGCGTTTAATTAAGTGTTTGGAATCTGCCATTGGACTGTGTTCGGGTTTCTCTGCGTTTAATTAAATGTTTGGAATCTGCCATTGGACTGTGTTCGGGTTTCTTCGCTGGAGTTGTTTTTGTCGTATAAAACACTTGTTAAGTCGACTAAACTCCACATTATATTGATCCGTCGGTTGGTGATCGCTAATTCACCAAATATAAGACAACAGTTAATTAATTCGCCGATTTACACCAAGTATTTTTCCAGCAGATATTAAAACCGGGCATTGTATGTATCGACGTTTTAAGTATGTTTCTTTAGTTTAACTGAGAGGTAAATTCAGATATAAACATACATATAAGCTGACAAAATTAACAAACACCTAAATTGTGGCAGCGGTTCGTGTCCGGAATATGTTTAGCTATCCATATTATCAACAAACCTTGAACGAACATGGATAGAAATCGTATCTAAGTAAATATTGATAAAATTATACACACACGGAACACTTTATGGAGCACCGTTATCATTCGCATGTTGAATACACAGCTTCGGGTCCATTTTATGGCAACATAATAATCATTATGTAGTACATGTGTACTGTTGAGCCTGTGTTTAGTTAAACATTTCCACATGCCCGCGTGTAGTTTAAGTAGATTCTTTGGGACTCGAAAAAGATTCTTTTGTGTCTCACATTATAATGAAAAGGGATACTTTTGTACTGCAAAACTGTTTGTAATGTATACAACTATTAATATACACAATGTCTAATTACTATATCGTCTAACCAATATGCGTCAATTTCATTATAATTATGTTTCATTAATCACTAATGACCCTGATAATACACGGAAACAGAATCCCTTTTATATCTCAAATAACTCTCCAAACGAGGAGTACATAGTTTATACTCGACCCACCCATGTCATCAATATAAGGCATGTATCGACGTTTAAAGAATGTTAGTTGTTAATAATGTGAATAACACATGATTCTAATGAAATAAAGGCATATATTAAATAATTATGTTAACAAGCTTGCATATATTACAAAGAGTCATAGAATCCATTTTCCATATAATTTGGGACACGAAAGAACCGTTTTGGGGTCCCAGGAAAAGGCTTTAATCGACTACAGAATTATATAACTGACCCGTTATGTTTGACCTGTCAACCTTTCGTCCTAAATCTAACACCCTGGATCCGCCCATAACGCGGTATACATTACGTACAGAACAGCCGTAATAAATGACACGTGATATCAAGTGAAACTAAACATGCATAAAAAATGATCCATAATTCGATATGACCTTCCGTATTAAAACAATTAATGACTAAACTTGTCAAATTTTACTTATGTTGACGATGTCAGACTGGTGTTTCGCTGTTACATATTGACTATTGAATGTCATGAGATAGCTCGCGACAGACTGTTATAACTACAACATAAATGTAATTATCTCACACAACATGCAAGATTAATTATTGTTTATAATGAAAGTGTAATGTTGCAACATGGCCCGATAAAGACACACATATCAAAATAAAGATAGTCATAACCAGTTCAGAGAGTTGATGAACAACTGCCTGGTTGAGGGAAATATGAGTGAAGAATGGGCAAAATAAATGTACGAAAAAGTACCACAATAAATAAATATATATATATATATATATATATATATATATATATATATTTTTATATATATATATATATATATTAACAATAATATATATATATATATATATATATATATATATATATATATATATATATATATATATATTCAGACGTAATACGGGTTATTATCAAAAGAGTTCAAGAAATCACCGACTACTGATTGCAATTTTGAATATTAAATTTTAAATGTTAACTCTCAATTACACCTGCGTAAACATAAATTACTCACTTTATTTATGTAACAGGATTACCTTCCTTTAAGTGTTAGTTTTCATGGCCGTATCTACCTGCATGCACCCGAATGGTGTTCATATCAACAATAATAAATTCACCGGCTACGTCAATTATACTCGTGTAACAACATCATGTAGTTAGTTCACACATAATCCACTTTTGCAAATGTGTTTGAATAACATGTTCGTGTGTGTGTATGCACTAGCAAGATAACCAAAAATGTGTATTGTCGGTTTGCATACGCTGAGTGCATGATTGCTATGGTTAACGCGTCATTAAGCTACGTAATCAAACTGGGCGTCGGTCGGCATAAAATGTCAGCCGACTCTACACTAGGTCATTCCAGTTCCGCTGGCCGTCTCCGACATTTGTCACCGTAAAACGGTAAATGATACGGTTAGACTAGAATGTCGCATTCACGTGTGTTCGGCTCATGCACAAATGGTGAAAAGCATGTTGCAAAAACGTGTTAGGAACATTAACGCGGTTGACGCTGTTGGTATTTGCACCTGTGGGCATGTACGTATTACGTAAGAAAGTGTGCGTGCGTATGGCATACTCATATACATACATACATACATACATACATACATACATACATACATACATACATACATACATACATACATACATACATACATACATACATACACACACATATATATATATATATATATATAATATATATATATATATACATATATACATAAAACATATACATACATACATACATACATACATACATACATACATACATACATACATACATACATACATACATACATACATACATACATACATACATACATACATACATACATACATACATACATACATACATACATACATACATACATACATACATACATACATACATACATACATACATACATACATACATACATACATACATACATACATACATACATACATACATACATACATACATACATCGTACAAGTTGAGTTCGTGTGCTCACGCAAGTATGTCTATAATTATGTGTTATTTGCGTGTGTCCTGATACATACAAGTCTGTGCATCTCTATATGTATGTGTGTGTTACTTGTGTCATTGTGGAACAAAATGGTAGGTTTTTGTCGTTAGACACACCAGTCTGTCCGATACTCTCCTGTCACGAGTCGGCGGAATAGGTATGAGTTCGCTTGACCGAACATTATGGTTTACAGTGTCCATCAACATCGTTCATTAGGCCAGCTAAAATGATGGCGACTATCGTGAAGCAGTTACTTTGGGTTAATAGGTGTCCGTGCATAGAAACACGTTCACATGAAACAGCCAGTCGATATGGCGCTCCTATAACACGGTCTGTGACCCGGTGTGTTGTTATCGTCGTTAATCTATGATCTAGGGTAGGGTGATTAGACGGGTGATTACTATAATTGCCCGTCGTTTAATGCCTTGGACTTTAAAATGACCACCAACATACACTATCACAATTAGGGCATCGACCAATGCTATTTGCAGTCTGACCTCCGACCTCCAGCTCTTCAACTGTCGAGATAAATATCAGTGCTTACCGCTCCCCCTCTCTCTGCTCTGTCTCTCTCTGTCTCTCTCTGTCTCTCTCTGTCTCTCTCTGTCTCTCTCTGTCTCTCTCTGTCTCTCTCTCTCTCTCGTCTCTCTGTCTCTCTGTCTCTCTGTCTCTCTGTCTCTCTGTCTCTCTGTCTCTCTGTCTCTCTGTCTCTCTCTCTCTCTCTCTCTCTCTCTTCTCTCTCTCTCTCTCTCTCTCTCTCTCTCTCTCTCTCCGTCCCCATCTCTGTCCAATAAGTATCCTCTTTCCCTCCCTATCTTCCTCCCTTCTTTTCTCACCTACCTCGCTCTGTGCGTCCATCCAGTTGATAGCATGTTTTACCCACTTATATTCCATACGTTTGAGGTCAATGTAAATATTATCTTTGCTGTTGTTATCAAATGTGGGATACAGCTTTATGTTCGAATACTTTCCAAATTTGTCCTGCAGTGTGTATTGTGATGAATCTATCATAAACTACAATCAAAACACATAGGAATCCTGAGTTATAGATAATAATAATAATGTTCATCGGAGGTGTTAGGATAAATACCAGGTGTGCTTTGTATCATCCGCGTAGACAGGCGTTAACCGTAGGATCAGATAACACGGTGTAGTTAGATAATCCACTGACGTGTTTGGATAATCCAGTGACGACAACAGCTGAGACGGTAAGCTGAAGAGTCAACTTGTTTGCGAAAGACAAATGCGAATTGCACAAGCTCGCTGTATTTCACACGGCGCTGGGTAAAAAAGTAAGAAAGAAAAACACAACCGCGAACACGTAACGGAATTGTAGGAAAAAATCAGATTAATACACGTCAGAATACCCTGATTTAAAACCAAAACGGACAGCTGATAGTGACATTTGTGAAGATGCTGTGACGCGTTATGAAAAACATAAACAAATGTTAAACTATTGGTTTTATGTATAATACATATATTATTGGTCGTGTTGTGTTAATTTTATTTCAAAATACATTATAAATAGTTTCTTTCCGCATATTTCCGTTGCTCCTTTCGTGGGTGGGTACAATGTGTTACCGTTTCAGAAACATCTTTCCCGTTTCTTATGTTTAGATTACCTTTCCATGCACACACACGCACGCACGCACGCACACACACACACGCACGCCGCACACACACACACACACACACACACACCGCCAGTGATCCGATTCTATTTTCTTGGTGTCATTTGTCATGGTCGCTAGCAATGCGTCATGCAATTCACAGGTTTCCACGTAAAGAGTTTTACTTTATAAACGTCTTCTTGCGAGACAGTCATTGTCTGACAACTAAATGGAATGCTTTCAACAACAAACGTATCGTCGCGGAACATATCAAGTGTGGGTCCATAAAGTGACTGTATCAGCCCCCTCAGGAGAAAGGTAGCATTCTTAGAACGACCCCGGAGCGCTGTGCGAGTTGTCTTAGTCAGAAATGTTGGAGAGGTCAGAAATACACTTCCGGGTTCAAAGTTATACGACCTGTTTAGGCTGGTCTGTTCTGTGATCCGTAATATATTAATATTCCAGCCCTCTAAAAACAAAACAGCGTTGTTGTCGCCTGATTTTTTACAAACGTTTGTCTCCAGTAACGAATAAACAAAAGCAACCCAGGATAAACTTTGTTGCAACAACGTACTCAACATAGACATACTTCATATAATTTGTTGCGCTTAACTGAACCCTTACTAATTTACAGGCGTATTAATGTTTTTTATATACAAAACACAAAAAAGTAGTTTGGGTAATTTCATGACTGAACAAAATTACCACCCAACAAATTGTGACAACTTGCCAAGTAATAATTTGTTTTAATTGTCAAACTTAATTCCGTGTTTATTTCACATTTCTATGGTACCCGCCACTGTTTTAAAACATTCACTGTTCTATCACCCGTATAATACACATGCTTCTAAAAACAAATCAGGCAAGACCGTCATGTGTGTTTGTTTTCACACATTAAAATGTGCGAAGAAAACATGACATTTTGTGTGTGTGTGTTATTCAAAGACACATAGAAACGTGTGTGAACACGAAAAATCACAACTCTTATTCAGAGAGCATTGAATCAACACATAACAACTCAGCAACCGCCGACACTAAATTGTCACGCCTCAATAACAACTGACGCGAGATAATCTTCCTGCGAGCAACTCTCGCCAGCCACGTAGACACGGGACCAACACATCGGGGTATGAAATCCGTAATTAACACCACTTAATCATCTGAAATAACAGCTACCATCCGTAAACAAATTACCTGGAGACATATTTTATTTCGAGTTTGTTTCCCTACCTAAATTCTCATCGGTACATTGGTTTGAAGATTACGTTTATGTGTCACACTTAACAAGTATGTTTATGTACACACCACACCTCGAGAGAATCTAGTCACTACAGAAGTGTTTTAGTTTAAATCGGGACACAAATCACGAAATCAAAACCGCTAGTTGTCACCTTTAAGCAAGAGTGAGATGGAACAATCACTATTATTGTCAGCATTTGGACAACATTGTTACGGTGATGACCCGAATAGTTAAGAGTGAGATGGAACAGCACTATTATTGTCAGCATTTGGACAACATGGTTAAGGTGGTTGAATAGTTAAGAGTGATATGGAACATCACTATTATTGTCAGCATTTGGACAACATTGTTACGGTGATGACCCGAATAGTTAAGAGTGAGATGGAACAGCACTATTATTGTCAACATTTGGACAACATGGTTACGGTGACCTGACCAGTTAAGAATGAGATGGAATAGCACTATTATTGTCAGCATTTAGACAACATGGTTACGATGGTTGAATAGTTAAGAATGAGATGGGAAATTTAAGGCCAAATATTATTTGGTCCCAAGCCCTTTAAAGGACAACCAAAAAAATTGGTTATTTTTTTTGGCCCGGGGGGGAAAAATTGTTTATTTGTTTAAAATTTTTTTTTGGGGGGGGAATTTTGCGATTTAAAATTCCCA
>JAODUO010000359.1:307500-317500 GCA_025642075.2 Ridgeia piscesae | reverse complement strand
GTGGTGGTGGTGTGTGTGTGTGTGCGTGGTGCGTGTGTTGTGTGTGTGTGTGTGTGTGTGTGTGTGTGTGTGTTGTGTGTGTGTGTGTGTGTGTGTGTGTGTGTGTGTGTGTGTGTGTGTGTGTGTTGTGTGTGTGTGTGTGTGTGTGTGTGTGTGTGTTGTGTATGTGTATGTGTGTGTGTGTGTGTGTGTGTGTGTTGTGTGTGTATGTGTGTGATGGTTGATGGGTGTGCGTGTGCGTGTGCGTGTGCGTGTGCGTGTGCGTGTGCGTGTGCGTGTGCGTGTGCGTGTGCGTGTGCGTGTGCGTGTGCGTGTGCGTGTGCGTGTGCGTGTGCGTGTGCGTGTGCGTGTGCGTGTGCGTGTGCGTGTGCGTGTGCGTGTGCGTGTGCGTGTGCGTGTGCGTGTGCGTGTGCGTGTGCGTGTGCGTGTGCGTGTGCGTGTGTCGTGTGCGTGTGCAGTGTGCGTGTGCGTGTGGTGTGCGTGTGCGTGTGCGTGTGCGTGTGCGTGTGCGTGTGCGTGTGCGTGTGCGTGTGGTGTGCGTGTGCGTGTGCGTGTGCGTGTGCGTGTGCGTGTGCGTGTGCGTGTGCGTGTGCGTGTGCGTGTGCGTGTGGTGTGCGTGTGCGTGTCGTGGCGTGTGCGTGTGCGTGTGCGTGTGCGTGTGCGTGTGCGTGTGCGTGTGCGTGTGCGTGTGCGCGTGCGTGTGCGTGTGCGTGTGCGTGTGCGTGTGCGTGTGCGTGTGCGTGTGCGTGTGCGTGTGCGTGTGCGTGTGCGTGTGCGTGTGCGTGTGCGTGTGCGTTCGTGTGCGTGTGCGTGTGCGTGTGCGTGTGCGTGTGCGTGTGCGTGTGCGTGTGCGTGTGCGTGTGCGTGTGCGTGTGCGTGTGGCGTAAGTGCGTGTGTGCGTGTGCGTGGCTGCGTGGTGCGGTGTGCGGTGTGCGTGTGGCGGTGGCGTGTGTGCGGGTGCGTGTGGCGTGTGCGCGTGTGGCGTGTGCGCGTGTGCGCGTGGTGCGTGCGGGTGCGCGTGTGGCGTGTGCGGTGTGTGTGGCTGTGGTGCGCGTGTGGTGTGCGTGTGCGGGTGTGTGCGTGTGGCGTGTGCGGGTGCGCGTTGTGCGGTGTGCGCGTGTGCGCGTGTGCGCGTGTGCGCGTGTGCGCGTGTGCGCGTGTGCGCGTGTGCGCGTGTGCGCGTGTGCGCGTGTGCGCGTGTGCGCGTGTGCGCGTGTGCGGTGTGCGTGTGCGCGTGTGCGCGTGTGCGCGTGTGCGCGTGTCGCGTGTGCGCGTGTGCGCGTGTGCGGTGTGCGTGTGCGGTGTGCGGTGTGCGGTGTGCGGGTGCGGTGAGCGTGTGTGCGTGCGTGTGTGCGTGTGTGCGTGTGTGCGTGTGTGCGTGTGTGCGTGTGTGCGTGTGTGCGTGTGTGCGTGTGTGTGGCGTGTGTGCGTGTGTGCGTGTGTGCGTGTGTGTGTGCGTGTGTGCGTGTGCTGTGCGCGTGTGCGCGTGTCGCGTGTGTGCGTGGCGTGTATGTGGGTATATGTGTGTGAGGGGTGTGTGTGCGTGTGTATGTGGGTGTATGTGTGTGTGTGTTTGAGTGTGTGCTGTCACATTTTGTCACAACTACTGACATGATACATCACCATATACGGTGTCGCCGTCTGACGGATAACATGTGTTCATGAATATCATAAAAATTATAACTCCTCATCATTATTGCCGTCGCCGTCGCCGTCGCCGTCGCCGTCGCCGTCGCCGTCGCCGTCGCCGTCGCCGTCGCCGTCGCCGTCGCCGTCGCCGTCGCCGTCGCCGTCGCCGTCGCCGTCGCCGTCGTTGAGCAAAGTGACTCTGTGACAAGAGCGTCCGACCCTTAACCCAGGAAACCTGGGTTTGAAGCCTGTGATGTCGCGTCGGACATTAGGCAGTTCGTTCTCTCTACGTTGCCCTAGTTCATTCAGCTGTATGAAAGAATGCATAGTCCTTGATAATGCTGGATATTTGTGTACGAATGCTTTTCGTGCAATAATTGAAGGTGGTTATTTTCCCAGTGGTGTTCGATTTATAGTTCTGGCAGCGAGTAAAGTGTAAAACGGTTTTAAAGTCCTGTTTTAATACTATTTTGTAACGTCTTCAAAAGAAGCTTTACGGTGAAACATCCAGTGTGCGCTTTGCTTGTTCTTTTGTCTACACACGTAAGGACGATTGAGTAAATATCATACACACGCACATGCATACGCACAAACACATCCACAGAAACATATACACGCACATATACACACACGCAGACACACACACACAAACAAACAAACAAACACATCCACAGAAACATATACACGCACATATACTCACACGCACATATATATACACACACAAACAAACAAACAAAACAAACAAACACACACACACACACACACACACACACACACACACACACACACACACACACACATACACACACACATTTTACTTCTAACAAAACAACCAATCCACGTATAATAAACACAGACGTTTATTTAAATCGATATTACACATATCAAACGTGCTAACATTTACATAAAATCTGTAAAAATATATAGATTGTTTTTGCACAACACAACTGTCCCGTTGTCATCTTGAACGGACATTTAAATACACCTTACGGTCGCGTCACGTGATCTTTTTATGTCTCCTTCTATTAAGGAATTACACCACTAGCCTTTGCTCTCTAAACCAATCGCATGCCCGGACATCACCAATTTACACAAAAGCGCAGCACCTGCAGATGCGTTGAATTGTGAGAATCAATCAAACATCATGCAAATGTCAACAGAATATTATAAACGTACAAATATGATGGTTTTGCTGGTGAATCCCCTGGTTTGTTTTCTGTTGTATGTGATGCCTGTCATCACGCCTGTGCTATGTCTAAGTATCTATCCACAGGCAAAACATGTTTTACTCTCAAATCATATCACGACGTTGAGCATCGCATTACACAGGTAGATAAATTTGCTTCGCTCTGAACACAACAGATCCTCCAATTGGTCAATGTCGTCTCATTAAGTTGTACATCAAGGTAAGATTTCGAGTAAATTTATACTTACTGAAACTGTATCGCACAGCGGGACCGTACAGGTATAATATTCGAGACACATCATATATATCGCGTTAGATGTCCTTCGAGTTTTTGATTTATATTTATATAACTCTTCTGCCATAGTTAAAGATACGATCGACTTTGGCTCGTTTATGTGGCGTGTTGTAAGTGGTTTTGGTGTAGTCTGACAAACTATTTACAAAGAACGTGTTTAGAACTGAACGATTTGCTAAAGGCGCTTTAAACAAGTAGAACTGATGTGGTACTTTTGCATTTAACGTTATAAAACAAGACTGCAGACCGGGCCGATCCAGGAGGCGGATTTTTATTTTAGCGAAACATCAGCAGTAAGAACAAGATATATCTCATAAAAACCACATCATTACATTTTAAATAAGGGATTTTGGAAATATAAAACGGTCCAATTATTTAAAAAATGATATGAATAGGTGGGAGAAGGGTCCGTTTGGAATAAAAATGATATGAGTTGGTGGGAGAAGGGTCCGTTTGGAATAAAAATGATATGAGTTGGTGGGAGAAGGGTCCGTTTGGAATAAAAATGATATGAGTTGGTGGGAGAAGGGTCCGTTTGGAATAAAAATGATATGAATAGGTGGGAGAAGGGTCCATTTGGAATAAAAATGATATGAATAGGTGGGAGAATGGTCCGTTTGGAATAAAAATGATATGAGTTGGTGGGAGAAGGGTCCGTTTGGAATAAAAATGATATGAGTTGGTGGGAGAAGGGTCCGTTTGGAATAAAAATGATATGAGTTGGTGGGAGAAGGATTCGTTTGGAATAAAAAGATATGGGTAGTTTGGAGAAGGGTCTATTTGAAATAAAAAAGGAGGAGCAATAAGTTAGACCCTCACATAGAACACAACTTGTGGACAAGTTCTGCTCTCTGTGTACACTTTCAGCTGTGTCTAGACGTAATGGCTATTTTATATAAAATAGACAATTTGGACACCTCTCTATTTATTATCTCCATGTAGTTATTTTACCAAGTTCGTCTTGTGAAGACATAGAAACATGTCAGTCAACGCAGTACACTGCAGTACACTGCAGTGATGGCATTGACTGACATTCGCCTGTCCAATTGTTTATGGATGCGTGGTGGGTGAGTGGCAGTTATCACATCCAATTTCTTTTGCGTTATTTGAATGTTTTATTTACAAAACCACTAAATATGAACAATATTTACCTGCATCAGGCTTGCGCGTCACCCAAGAATAAGCTGTAAAATCAGCAACTAAACGACGCATTGTGCAGACGAATGGGTGCAATATACGAATAGCAACGTTTCAAGCCCAATACAAAATATCAGCATCAAATACATCGTGTTTACTCTCAGCAAAAGCAGGCTAACTGTAGTTCTACGGGAATGTCGAAAATCACAAACCGTTCTTGTAGTATCCTAGGGCAGAGATAACACGCTACTGTGACGTCACAGATTACACGCGTTTGTTATCAACGTAAACAATCGAGTGATGTATTATCGCCATTGTGACGGTGAGCGTTTTCCTCCATGTCGTATTATATATATATATATATATATATATATATATTATAAAGCATATGCTAACGATATATCAAAATATATATATATATATATATATATATATATATATATATATATATATATATATATATATATATATATATATATACATGAATGTTATTTAGTCCACTTTTATTCATAAATTTTATCATATTCGATATTTATTTTTTTTAAAAAAAAAATATAAAATATATATATATATATTATATTATATTATATTATATATATTATATTATATTATATTATATTATATTATATTATATTATATTATATTTTATTATATATATATATATATATATATATATATATATATATAACATAATACTATAACTGAGTAGACAAATACACATCCATATAATTCTTCATATATTCCGTTATATATATATATATATATATATATATATATATATATATATATATATATATATATATATATATATATATACATGACGTTTAAGGCAGCCGCCATTTCGTCTGCGTACGTGCGTGAATAGGGCACGCACGTGATTCTCGTTTCGGTCCGTTTAGAGCGAGACTTAACGAGAACTCACACAACTGGTCCCCACTTCGCTGTCCGGAAGCTTATTCAAAGTCATAATTACTGCAAAGCGCAAAACAATTGAACATAAAACTTATCTACACGATAAATAAGTTCAATCATCTAGATGGGTTTATATTGGATCGAAACATACAAAACTAATACTACGTTACGCTCACCTCGTGTGTAACGTTCGTGACCCTGTTGCGTAAATTTACCAGCCATTTATCAGAGGAGCTCGAGAACCTACCAGTTCACCGCTGGCATTTACTATCGGCGCGCGGTGATTGGTTTCTACTGTGGCTGATAGACCCGTATGGGAATGAATACATACTTGTTCTAGTCGTTGGGAACCGGAGCAAGAATGAAAGCGGCAAAATAACATAAACAAACGATATGGCAGCAGACGGGAATTGCGTTACCTACATCTTTTCATTCCACTGTTGTAAGGACCATATGCGTGAAAAACAACTTAAAATTGATCGGACACAACATGCACAATTCACAACTCGTCAACGGCATCGACCTCTGCCGCCTTGTTAGCATAACCATCCACCGCTGTGTCATTGCTGCCTTTGTTGTCAATACCGCCAACTGGCATACTCAGGTCTGAGTTCGACCTCATCTTCATGACGACCGGATCTTGGCGAGCCACGCTCGACTGTGGCGCCACCCGACGGGTTATGTCGGTAGTAATGTCGCGACTACCGGACTTGTGCTTCATCGTGACCTCGACGTAGATGTACCCCGCCATGCCGACGACGAGCACGGAGGTAAGGATGTATAACTTGACGCTCGTGCACAGGTAGTTGCTGTAGGCGAAGGCGATGATAAAGCCGAGCGATTCCCACATGCGGTAGTTGGAAAAGGCCGCCTCTGATTCATCACTGAAGATTGTCCCGTACAGAGCTGGAACCGAGAACGGACGGGTGACGTGCCGTGGCTGACCTACTTTGTATTTAAAGCGATGGTGCCAGATCCTATGACTGCCTCTTACATGTTCATGGTTTGCTGCCTGCCAATGTATGACCTATTCCGTTCCTAGAGTCAACATTGAACTTTCTTTTGCTGCATCAATATTTCCAATATTACCAATATTACACTTAGTGTACGATCACTTGATAATAATAAAAATCCACTTCTGAACTGGTTGACCTAGTTTGTTCATTATGACTACAACATGCATGTTCATGGTTTACCGCCTGCCAATTTGCGATATCCAGGACAATAAGCGATATCCAGAACATTTGGAAGAAAATAGACGAAAATTTTACCATGAATTTGATGCAACCGATTAAAAAGCGACACACCGGAAATGACCTTTGGGGCGCCACCTACCGTTGATCTGCGTCTGCCAGATTGCGTCCGTGAAGCCCCACATACCGGATATGATAAAGAGCGCATACTGTGACGTCGACGTCGGGACCCACGTCATCAGTACAATCTGTATGGCAAGGTCCATCGCCATGCCTATAACCGATGTTTGTTATGGTAGAAGGCATGTTTCGTGAAACTATGATATATTTCCTATAGTACAACCATTATAGCATTTCTTTGATTTCCTGTAAATTGTACTGCACAATTTCAATTAATCTGCTATTGCTTATTTTACCTACATTAAATTGTATGCCGTGTAAAATTTGTGTAATTTGCTCATAAAATATCTTGGCGTAGACCTATTTCTGAACCATTAGTCATTTATGTTAGTACCAGGCATTTGTCTAGATTATTGCATATATCATGATGACAGTGGAATCTATCTACACAGGTAGTGTCCGACTAAAAACTACCATCAATTGACGGATCTGTCGTAACCATGCACATATTGATTACATCATTTCTGATCGCTCAACTCTAGAATGGTGCTATCAGAAATGCACACAAACCGTGCAATACTAACTTTATCTTAGAGTCTTGGAATCGGCAAAAGCAATTGTAGAACTACCCATCCATCCTGACCAAAGCCGTGGTGTGACTAAATTTGCATTAGCATGTTCGTCATTCGCTATATGGTGCAACTGTAGCTTTACATTTCCCGTTGACACTTAGCAGTGACGATGAGACTATGCACTGGAGAACATGTGACGGCGTAACAAAGAATTACGTGTGAGGCTGCTGGTACATAACGTGTCTAGAGAAGGTTGATCGAAGGTGCAGAATTTAGACAAGATATTGGAACGAAGAAGCACAGGATGATAGAGATAGTGGAGAGTGTCTGAACTGGAGGGACACACAGCGAGAAGAAGTCAGGGAGGCGAAGATAATGAGAGAAAAGGGGAGGACGAGGGGATTGATAGATTAAGATACAGAACGCGATGACCGCCATAGAGCATAAGCCAACAAGCTCGAGGGAAACAAAGACCAGTTTAAAAACAACACAATATTTGTGTGTGTGTGTGTGTGTGTGTGTGTGTGTGTGTGTGTGTGTGTGTGTGTGTGTGTGTGTGTGTTTGTGTGTGTATGTGTGTTTGTGTGTATGTGTGTGTGGTGTGTTTGTATATATATATATATATATATATATATATATATATATATATATATATATATATATATACTATATATATATATATATATATATATATATATATATATATATATATAAGACAGAATGAAAGAGAGAGCCAGAGAAAGCAAGAGAGCGGGACACGACATAGCGAGAGAGCAAGACAGACAGACAGACGGACAGACAGAACGGAAAACTTCAGACGTTGGTAAACATAGATGGACAACAATGGGGAGACAGCATTAATAGTCAGTTAAAATTGAAAGGTACGCACAGCTGAGTGTGTGGGAAACCTGCAGATCACAATATATTACAATTCTAACAAATCCCAGATAAGAGCTGGCGACGCGATGCTGTGACGTACCCGCGACAAAGACCGGAAGTCGTCCCGTGTAACCAACCACGTGACCGCTGGCAAAGGACACGAGTGCATCGACGACTCCGAACGGCAATGTGACAAAACCGACCATCCAGATACCGGCGCTACAGGCTACGAACGACTGCAACGACAGTACGTGGGAGGGTAACACGGTATTCTAGTATTTGGAAAGCATGGTTTGGGGGAACATAACGAATATCTTTTCCCTTTAATATCTTTAGTTGTTACTAGATGTTTAGACTACTTCTCTCTCGTGGGGTGTCCTATAAATCGTGCATGTGTTGTTCTAATTTTGATATTTATCTCTCTTTTGTAGTTGACTGTTCTAAGTATTTCTTTTCTTTTCTGCCCACGACACTGTCATTATTCTTCTTTAAAAAACATTTCGGTTGCTTTAATGGTATCTTGTGTCTGTTTATTTAATATCCATGATTCACAACCATATAGTAAAATAGACACTGGGTAATAATGAAATACTTGTTTTCTCACCTCAAGCGTTGTGTATTTATTTGTTAAACAAGAGGGCGCCAGCGAAACATTGCTACTCTATCCATGCGGTATGGAATGAGCGCAACAGAACTACTAAGAACAAGGAACAACCGGTTTGGAGGGCCACGATCTATGACACCGGGAACAATGACACATAGAAGAGAAAACTGAACTTCCTTCTCGACCGATCTTATTGTCAGAGGTAACACTGCTAGTCTAGCTGTCAGTCAACCCTATTGGCTGTTTAGTTTACAGTTATGCTTACATATGGTTTTCCTATCATTTACTTTTTATAATAAATATATATATTTAATTTGCTATTGCGCCAGATCCATGATTGTTCGTGACGCTTTACAGTATATAATATATCATAATTATTAACCTAAAATAGCAATACCAAGTCATTTAAACTGTGTCAATATTTATACGCTATTAATATATAAATTAATCTAAGCATGGGAAGCAATATAATTTGAATAATGTATAGTAAGACGTTATCTTAAATTAAGCGCATTACAATAATAACGTAGTTAATATATGTCGATCATATAATTATTCACTAAATATATATTAAAAATAATATATATATAAATAATATATATATATATATATATATATATATATATTATTTTAGTGTTTTGTGTGTGTGTATTTTAAAACATGACTAATAGAAATAATATAATTATAGGTACAATGAAGTAATATAATTGAATATGATAGTACAACGTTACCTTAGAATAAACCCAGTACAATATAACAGATAATATATGCCAATGCATAAATTTACCCCTAAATTATGGCAGTATAAAATCAAATACTTGTAAATATTACAAATATAAGTAAAATATATATATAGCAGTATAAAATAAATAAATACTTACAACAATATTACTAATATAAACAAGTCCCCCGGTCCAATTATTTGGGCGTCCATTTGTCATTCACACCTACCTATATGTTGTCATCCACCTCACTGACACGGCTACCACTTCCGGCCTACCACTTCCGGCCTACCTTGCTGAACTCGGCGTTGAAGAAGGCCTGTTCGAAGCCGCTGTACATGGTGAGTGGGATCAGTATGAGCTGGTTCTTGTGCCGCAGATGCAGGGCCGTGGCCGCCACGAGATGCCGGATCTCCCTCCCCACCTTGCCTCGGCGCTCCGTCAGGTCGGCCGGGAGATTGTCGACGAACACACACACGAGCAGGACGGCCAACACGGCGATGCCGATGTACACGCCCACCATGGTCCACACCTGTGATGTGATGTCACACGGACCATTTGACAGCACGGACCATTTTTGGGCGATGGCTATTTGCTACCCATCCACGTTCAAATGCCCTTTCATGATTGTTCCGATGTACATACATATTTAAGTTTAGGGTTAGTATTAGTTTTAGGGTTAAGTTAGATTATATTCGATTAGACTCAGACTGAAGGTACGTGTGACAAGATTGACACCAGGCGTTTACAT
>JAODUO010000359.1:297500-302500 GCA_025642075.2 Ridgeia piscesae | reverse complement strand
AGCTAGTGTACAGGTTAAGTCTGTTTGAGTAAATAGCTGGGATGCTTTGACTGATCATATACATAACTGATATTGACATCGTTGGCAAACCTAACGGACGTCAAACGTATCATTTATTTTTATTGTGACGTTGGCAAATCGTGACGTAAAATGGAAATGTTGTGCACGTGATATAACGTTTGACCAATCCGTGATCTAGCAGAACGTCACGTGACGTCAAACACCGACGTATGAACTGAACTGGGACGGCTACGTTGCCTTTACATGTCCTGGAACTGGCGACGGACACAATAATGTCCTAATTATACCACAACAACAAATTAGTAGGACTATTGACCAGGTTACGTCACGACGCTACATTATGACCGTGAACTGATCTTTTTTAGCGTTCTTGTAGCAATTTTAAATGTGTTGCCATCAATAACAGGTGACTACAGTCAACCTCAACTATAATTATGTCTTACGTTCATTAAACATGTGAAGAAAGCGTAAGTCTAAGCTGGTCACGCGTGGCTGAACACAAGACGTCTACTTAACCGAGTTTGCTAGTAGAACCAACTGAAGCGTGAAGCAACTCGAAGCATCGTCAACTGGTCATGAACAGCTGCTTCTATAAGAGCTGTGAAAATCATCAGTATTAATAATACATCTTAGCAGTGTAAGACGCAAAGACAATTACTGTAGCAATGGTACTTGTCGTCTACAAGTTGTCACTTTGGTGACATGTAACTACCGTGTGTCACATACATCTGTGCTGATTTCTATATTATTACAACATCTATGACACTAGTATACATTTTGTAAAAAGACAATAATTTAACTAGTCTGTGAGAATAAACGCTGTCATTTTGATATGCTCCCCTAATGAGCGAGGTCTGTGTAAAAATAGATGGTGATGATAACATCGCGCTGTCTCCACGGCAACGGGAACAACCTAATAAGGCGCTGAAAGAAAATTGTCGTGTCATTGACACATGCCTGAGTTGATCAAATCTGACAAACGAAGCGAAGACGGGACGGTAGGAAATGATGCAGGCCGAGGCTAAACGGAAAATGTTCATGCGAAAACCCCTCTTGTGTAGTTATACCGATAGCCATGGATGTCACCGGAAGTCAATGGCGCTGTCGTATATTTCACTCAGTAGTTGGGCTTAAAGTGTCGTTCGCGCAGGCATATTCACATACACATGTGTGTAGCTATGTGTGTATGTATGTGTGTATGTATGTATGTATGTTGATGTATATGTATGTATGTATGTATGTATGTATGATGATGTATGTATGTATGTATGTATGTATGTATGTATGTATGTATGTATGTATGTATGTATGTATGTATGTATGTATGTATGTATGTATGTATGTATGTATCTTGTATGTATGTATGTATGTATGTATGTATGTATGTATGTATGTATGTATGTATGTAGTGTATGTATCATGTATGTATGTATGTATGTATGTATGTATGTTTTGTAGGGGGGGGGTACATGCATGTATGTATGTATGTATGTATGTATGTCAGGGGTGACGCCACAGTCTTTTGAAACATCCCCTGTCCAATCGGACTTGTTAAGCATGTTTTGACTTTATACAAGGGCATTGGAAATAGCAATGCTTACATTTAATCGTCATTCTTCCATGACCATTTTGTTTACAATCTGTGCCCGGAGGCCACGTGATACTAGTACACCAAACAATGACATTGAATGCGTATTGTACCTATTATACATGCTTTGCAGCTATGTACCTATGTAAGTTTGGTAGTCGCATGCTTGTTGGAGTGACGCGGTACACGGACAGTAACTAAAGATATAACATGGTAAGTTCGTATGTAGCACAATACCCAATCACCACATCCGTTCATAAAATACACTTCATTCCGTGACGTATTTGTTCTGTCGAATACCATCTCAATTATCTTGGAAGCATTCAGACACACTGCTGTTGCTACTGGAAGATTAATCGAACAAAAATATCCACAGTTGTCGATAGCCAGACACACATTCTGTTTATGCATACAGCTGGTTGAACTATTGCAATGAGTACAATGTTCGAAACATTTAAAACTGGATTGAAGTCAATCATAATTATTCCGGATGCTCTAAACACCACGCCACTGCGCCTTGTACATCTCAAAAAATGTTAATAATAATAATAATATATTTATTTGGTATAGCGCCACATCCATAATCGTTCGTGGCGCTTCACAACATGTTACAATTTAAAAGACATAAAAAGATATATCTATACAATAAGACAAATACTGGTGTTTTAAAATAAATGTAAAAAAAAATGCATAGGTATATAAATAAATAAAATTAATAGGATACTAATTAGCGTAGCACTTTTAAATATATAAATAAATTACGTATTAGTCATAAAAACACATAATAACCGGTCTAGTGTATAATTACATTGCAATGAGACTGATAAATGACGGCATAGGTATAATTATTATTATAATAAACTTATAACTAGTTTTGTATATGTTAAAACTGTAAAATAATAATAATCATAATAATTACGTAACAATAATGCCAATAAATAAGTGTATAATTATGTAATGATAATATAACCAAATAATCTAGTAAAAAAATTATAATGTTCACGATAACGGTTTACACATGAAGCTATGTATTTCATTACATACCACAATGATACTTTTTAACACGGCATAGTACAACTGACACATTAAATTATATTAAGATTTATTCAACCAAAGTTAAAACGTAACATTTGCGGTGGTAATTACAGGAGTGTCTTTACAGAAGTCTGAGAATTGTTTACGTGGGCGGTCATTTTGACAAGCAAAGGGTGGTTTATTGGAAAAGCCTTGAATCTTCCACTATCGTCACAATCTGTAACGCGCTCACCATTTCATCAAACAATTTTAATTTAGTTCGTCCAAACAGGCGACCAGTGTTCAACCATGCGAGAATGCTGACCATGTGTAGCCGAGGCGTAGATCCTTTTAACATGTTAGAACCGTCTGCAGCTGATGAATCATCTCCGAGTTGGCCTAGTACAAAGACTATTGTAATACATTAATGCCTGACGCACATTGGCAAAAACATTGTCGTTTTTTAGATGCGTCTTGAAACACAGCGTAGAAGTAAAAACTCCAACGTATGGGCAGGTCTTTTTATCCTCTTGTCATCATTGTTATTTGTGGTGAGGTTGCCATGGTTACCGTCGTCTTTTTCATCGTCTTTTCTTTCCTCACTTTTCTCTCACAGCGTTCTCTATCAACAGTCTCCAACTCGTTCTATCTTTTGTTGTTGTTCTACATTCTCCTCCCACTCTTTCCAGATCTCTCTTAATGCCCATCGTATTCTCGGTCTTCATCGCCTCTTCCCAACTCTCCCCTTTTTCTGGGCATCTCTTTGCAATTTTTCATCTCCAATTCTTTCTCTGTCACATAACCGGCACATTTCAATCTATTCGTCACCAATGTCTTCTTAACACTGTCCTTTACCCCAACATCAACTCTAACTTTATCAGTGATCGATACTGTAATCAATTGACACTCTCGCCCTTCGGATATATATCTGTTATATTTTTAAACACACCAACATTGCTAGAACTAAAACCATATCATCAAATCATTTGTCCCAGTCACTTGTTTCCTCTGAGAGAAGAGGCGTATCCTTACACAATCAGTTGCACAAATCATCAACTAAAGTTTCATTGCATCCTTGGGTCCTACTGCCTATAATTGATTGCGAAACAAGTATTCTTATATTCGGTCTCCGAATAGTATAACTTAGTATAATATCATTAAAGGGAATGTATCTGTTACATTTTATCGTATGTCATAAACATAATATGTAATCTAACACATCTACTGCCGAAATGTGTTAGCTGTAATTCACGTATCACTTTATAATTCAACAGTTGACAAACAATGTCGAGATGTCAATTAAATCTCCGAATATGTGATATGATATGTCAATTAAATCTCCGCATACCGAACAAAAAATAATGTGTACGTGAACATGCTCCGATAGGATCATGATTCATATTACCATAAGTAATGAGAGCTGTGGTTACGCAACTAGAATAATGTGTACGTGAACATGCTCCGATAGCATGCTGATCCATAGTATCATAAGTAATGAGAGCTGAGATTACGCATTCGAAAGCGACGCGCTGCTTTATAACGAAACCCTCTCAACCCGAAACATTTCAATGTCAATACGATACACAAATCTCCTCTGCCGCTGGATCGTTTTAAGCTATTTTGATATTTTGCTATTTTCAGACAAGATCCGGTCAAATCGAGTGGAACGAACTATTTATTCTTTCGCATACGGGTTTATCTGCCACAGCAGAAACCTCCGTTGTATGTTTAATTCATGTAGGGTTACATCCAGAAAGGCGGAACTACTACGCAGATAAGCTGCTATTGACAAAATCTGACTTTGAATTACGGACAATAGGGTTGTGGAAGGTCTTGTTTAATATCGCTCAAAACGGACTGATAATGAGAATCACTTGCGTACCCTATGCACATATATTTTGAAGATATAATATATATATATATATATATATATATATATATATATATATATATATATATATATATATATATATATTATATATGTGGGAAAGTCCGGTAATATGAGCCACCAGATAATATGGGCCACCTCCCTAACTCAGAAATAGTACAACAAACGTTGCCATCTATCGTTTGCGTACGGAGTGAGGAAGATAGCGGAGCAGGCCGCCACAATGTGGAGTGATAAGACGACAACATATACAAACATTTACCTTAATAACAACTCATAATAATAATGGAGCAAAAAAGGAAGTGATATACCTTCTGGGTGCTATGAGCCACCTGGCGTTCATGTAATATGAACATATGCTCATATTACATTTGCTGATTAATATCGCAATGAGATCCCATCGACTGCATTCGATGAGATCATGCCACCCCCCAAGCCTCACAGGAAAGCGGGAACTAAGAAAAAGAAAGGTGGCTCAGGCTAAAATCC
>JAODUO010000359.1:285000-290000 GCA_025642075.2 Ridgeia piscesae | reverse complement strand
ATATATTTATTTCATAATGTCACGTGACGTGGTATATCGTGAGTTTCAATGGGTCATCATCATCTGGCACACTCTTTCATACATACAATATAGCTGATTAAAAAAACTATAGTCCATAAGAATACTAGTAGAGTAATGATACAAATGAAAAAAAATTAAATATGAATTGTAATAATAAACATATGCTTAAATAAAAAATTGGATAAAAGATATTTTTAAATAACGATAATAATCAATTAAATTAATTTATATTAAATTATATAAACCAGTTTAAACTATTTACCATTTCAATGTTAACAAACATTCAATATGGCACTGTTTCATACTCTGTTTCTAACTTTCATTTAGTGGATTTCTGTTAATTATGACGAAGCAGCAGCGGCAGATTTGATGACGTATATGATTTGTGCACGTTGTGACAGATCACTTTTGGTTGTTTTCCACGTGGAACTTTGTTCTAGAATGTGGTCCTTGCACCTGGGGAGCGAAAACCTGCATGACACTGTGGTGGTCCCAGATTCGACCAGTCCAGGATTCGTACGAATCTGGGACCGCGACGGTAGCGGTTCCAGATTCGTACCGAGCCAGGATTCGCCTTTGTTACTAACGTAGTTTCCGTTAGTAATACATCAAGTATTGAAATAATATTGTTATCACACACATCTTAAATAAAAATGGATTAACTTATGTGATCATTTTCACTCATTCGAACGTGTTGTGTTATTTAGTCGATCTCGGCCCGGGCATGACGTATGCCGTTGCCACTACGTCAGAGCGCTGCAGAACAGATAAAAACGATCATTGCGCATGCGCGCATGCGCGCGCATGCGCGATATGCGTTTAGACGAATCCTGGACTGGTTGAATCTGGGACCACCACACCACCATACCGGTGTTTTGTTTGTTATTTTGCCATTTTACCCATGGTCCAGTGTGGCGTTCTCCAACGTAACCCGGCGTAGGACGTCGTTTGACTTCCGTTTATCAGCGGTTTATGCCTACAGCGCCCGACTCGTACATCTGAAAGGTTAGCGCCTACTTTCGCCCCACAGTTTACCAGTCTGGAGTGTCTATCCGGTCCAGGATGTTTTCCCAGCTCTGTTGTAATATTTAGAGACGTCATTGTTTATGCTCTCTAAATGATCTGCTGCAACTTACAATGAGAAAACCTCACCCGATTCGTGCATACATATTTCCCCTCCACATAGCTGCATAAACTAGTGCAAAATAGTACAACATTCAACCCTGGATCATCAGATTGGGACTCCGATGGGAGGGCGGTCTTTTACCGTTCCCTCCCTCTATTCAGCCTCCAACACATTAAATGTATTGACCAGCCACTCTGGCAACGCTAGTTGCACGAATCGCCACTGTCCACGACTTCACGGACAAGACAGAAGAATACATCAAGCTTTCACTTCGTGTCCAACGGCTGAATCTTCGCTTCATGCCTTGAATCTTACTCCCAGTCAGCCTCGGTAAGATTATGGCTCCTGTGTCTTGTTGATATTCCATAAAGTATCCGTCGATGGAATTAACTTTAGCTAACTGTATTTGTACATTACGTCATCGCTGGCTAGGGGTCGTTGCGGTTGATTACGTCAGCACCAACACTTCTCCACAGTAGAGTTGGGCAGCGCAACGACCCATTACTTGCGTAGATGGTATATTACCCCTAACGATATTTTGGAACAAATTCGATGTCAGTAATAACAATTAATGCAAATCGCTTGTAACCTGTGAGCGTTACGCCAACTTGAATTTCAAACGCTATATCCGACGCAAATAACAACAGGACACGCACGTGATTCTCACTTCCGGTCGGTTTTGAGCGACATTTAACGAGGCCATACATAACCGGTTGTTCTATCGTTGGGACCTGATAATGAATAAAAATGACAAAATAGAAGACAATTAACATGGCGACAGATGAGACTCAGTGTCTTATAAACACAACATGCAAATGCAAAATAAGACACACTAATGTTGTTGGTATGTTTTTCTTTATTATCGTTATATACATCTTCTATACGATACGTGGATATCGTCTCATAAAATATCTTACACGCGTCATGACGAGGTCACGTGGTCCGACCGTACTTATCGGGTGGCTTGTGTCCCCGGTGATTGGTTGAATGCCGTGAGAGTCTTCACGCAGTCGTTGATAGACGGACGACGTCCCAACTCTCGCGCGAGTCTCGTCTCTTCCGACGGCATCTCCTTCGGTACAGCGTTCACTATCGCCGCGTCATACGCACGAACGGCTGCCATGGAAACACGTCTCTCATTCGTCACAGACGTCGGTGACGTCACGCTGGAGTTGAAGGAGAGCTCGCGCCTTGGGGAGCGACGGTCACGTGTGGCCAACTCCTGCAGGGGGAAGGAGGGAAGGTTGGGTGTACGGTGCTTATACCCTATTCGTGCGACAAGTGTCGATGGTAGGTTTACGGTATTGTGTGTGTGTGTGTGTGTGTGTGTGTGTGTGTGTGTGTGTGTGTGTGTGTGTGTGTGTGTGTGTGAGTGTGTGTGTGTGTGAGTGAGTGTAGTGTGGTGTGAGTGTGTGTGTGTGTGATGTGTGTGTGTGTGTTGTGTGTGTTGTGTGTGTTTTGTTTGTGTGTGTGTGGTGGTAGTGTGTGTGTGTTGTGTGTGTGTGTGTGTGTGTGTGTGTGTGTGTGTGTGTGTGTGTGTGTGTGTGTGTGTGTGTGTGTGTGTGTGTGTGTGTGTGTGTGTGTGTGTGTGTGTGTGTGTGTGTGTGTGTGTGTGGTGGTGTGTGTGTGTGTGTGTGTGTGTGTGTGTGTGTGTGTGTGTGTGTGTGTGTGTTTTAGTGATAGTAATATAACATGATATATATATGTATATTATGTATATGTGTAATTGATATATATGATATAGTTTGATGATTATATATATGTATGTGTGTGTGTGTGTGTTGTATGTGTGTGTGTAGTATGATGTGTGATAGTAAAATGATGTATTATGTGTATATATGATGTGGGTGGTGATGTATGTATGTATATGTATATGTATTGTGTGTGTATGTATGCAATATAGTGTGTGATATATATATATATATATATATATATATATATATGAGTATATATATATATGTATATAATATATATATATAATATATATATATATATATATATATATATATATATATATATATATATATGTGTGTGTGTGTTGTGATGTTTTAAGTATGATGTATATGGTGATAGTTTTAAATGATTATTATATATATATATGTATATTATAATTATATACAATTTTTAATATATAAGTTTGCATGTATTGCAGTAGGTATCCCACCATGCAGTAGTGTACTACCTGTCTCCCTCGGACAGCCCATCGACTCGTCGGCTTCAATTTCCTCTCCTCGGCTACGTCCCCCTCTGTCCCACTCCCACGTGGTTTCCCACCGACCTGCTCTCGCCGGAAATTGCTATGCGGAAACGGAAGTAGAACCGGTTTTTCGACCACGCTAGCGTCGCCGCTTCCGGTCGCGCCTCCGCTCCGTCGCCATAGCAACGGCTGCCATTTCGTGACTATGTCACCGGAAGTCTTGTCCCTGACTGGATTCGGTGAGGCACGTGTGAATATGTCGTTCTCGTCGGAGTCGGAAGAAATGGTGAACGTGTCTGCGAACCCCTGCTTCTCTCTGTCCACCTCCTTTTCTTTGATGTTTGTTGCTATAGTTACGTATCCCTAGTCGAAAAAACGCAATGCATACGCCCGTACATTTTATTATGCATATCGTATCTTAAAAGATGTTTGGGTCGTTCTATGTAGCAACTCTGTTTCACTTTATAATACACTATAATGATAATGTTTACGTGTCTTAATATTTACAAAAAGTGTCGTGTATCTGAATTACTTAAGACAAACATATTTTTAATGTGATAAAATATTACATTTATCATAATATACATATTTGTGTTATGCTTCTATGTACGTTTAATAATGTGTGTACGCGCTTATGAATGGTCCTGGAGATGCAGAGCTATAGAGCAATTAGAAACCGAAAATAACTGCGTCAAACCATTATCACTTCTGATAAAAACTACTCCGTTACAAATAATATTACTCTATTAAATTGGACTTCTCTACATGTCGAGTACTTGAAAAAATGACTTGTGTACTGTAACGAAATATGTTTACTTTGTCACAAGCGACGGGAGAACGAGGTGACGTGACACTTACCCGTGGACGGGACTGTCTGCACGACACCACGAGGGCGCTACAACAGAGACAGAGAAGACTTACAACACCAAAAGTATTAATTTTATCATTATTATCATTTAAATATAATAATTTGTATTACATTTTAGCTATGCTATTTTTAAAATATTTATAATGTAGTTTTATTTTTGCACACTAAGTACTGTAATGAATGTTTTATTTAATTTTACTATTTCATATATATGCTTATATATAGAATGCTTTGTATTTTAATAATTTATCATCCAATTTTTGCTATTATTTGTACATGTATGTTTAGCGCCTGACAACAATGACATTATTATTATTTTTTTTATTATTTTTTTTTATATATTATTATTATTATTATTATTATTATTATTATTATTATTATTATTATTATTATTATTATTATTATTATTATTATTATCATCAGCATCAGCATCATCATCATCATCATCATCATCCTCATCCATCATCATCATCATCATCATCATCATCATCATCATCATCATCATCATCATCATCATCATCATCATCATCATAATCATCATCATTATTATTATTAAACAAACGACTACATCCCACAGAAAGCGAGTTTCCAGGCATAACAGTTTTTGCAAGCACCCAGAGTACCATTTCAGTAAAGTTGCTAAGAGCTCTTAAACCCAATTTTGCACTGTAATATCAATGTTGATCCTTAATAGTGGTTTTTTATAATTGAAAACTGTCAACACAATGATGCATCAGCGGAACATTTACACTGGTGGAAATATTGTCCGAGGGAAAACTGCAATGGGT
>JAODUO010000359.1:257500-280000 GCA_025642075.2 Ridgeia piscesae | reverse complement strand
CGGTGCGTTCGAAAAATCGCTAGCAATATCCTCGTCGTCGAATAAACCAGGCCGGCAATCGGAAACACGATCGAGATGAGAACAGCGATAAACAGTAAAGTAACGTTGCGTTTGGAAATGGTCAGTTTGTACATGCAAGCAGCGAAGTTCCACGATTCAACACTGTATACCAACGTTGCTCCGGCAACTGTCCCTGTCAACCAGATTGCGCATATTATGAAATAGCATCGGTTTCGAGAGAGGACTTGTTCATAACGTAGAGGGTTTGTTATGGCGACCATCTTGCACACGGTGACCCAGCAGAGGCTGTTCATCGACGTCACGGTGTTACACACGGAGAAGAAGGCCTGGATCTTGGGGAAATACCTAGTGTCGTCACGGACGCTCGGAGTTTTTAACAAGATTTTAACAAGATTGCCACCTAGAGATTCAACTCTAGATGGCAGGTGGACTAGGAAGCCATTTGGATTATCGAGAGTCCAACCTATCTATCTAAGTATACCCTGCCCTTCTTAGGTATATGTCGATTTTATTTTTAAATATATTAACACTACTAGCACCTATACAATCAGCTGATAATCTGTTCCATTCGTTTACTGTTCTTTGTGAAAATGAAAATTTTCTGATATCTAGTCTTCTACACTGCTTCTTTGCTAATGTAACTCCATGTCCTCTAGTCCTTCTCTCTTCCTTGACTGTGAAAAAAATATTTCTGTCAATATTTTCATATCCATTCAATATTTTGAACACCTCAATCTGATCTCCTCTCAATCTTCTGGTTTCTAGTGTTGTTAAACCACATTCTTTTGACGCATTTCATAACTAATATTCCTGAGTTTTGGTATCATTTTGGTTGCTCTCCTTGTACTCTTTCTAGCATATCAATGTCCTTCTTGCGATATGGCCTCCATGCTTGTACCTACAATATTGCGCTGGAGCACAGGGCGACGCTTACGGGCATCACGGTGCAGCCCTTGGCGAGATCGGACAGCGTGAGCGAGAACATGAACAGTGTCGTGCGATCTTCGCGTAGTTGCGGATATCTTGCGATCACCGCGATCACGAGAAGGTTCAGCGAGATATCCGCGACGATCATAGCACAAATGACAGCGGGCTTGAAGTCTTCGTAGTCGTTGGTGTCCATTTTGAAATTCCCGAAACACTATCGCTGCCACGCCTTCCGCCTTACAAATCGCGATAGCAATGACGGTGTGTCATCGACATGGACTTATAGCGTCAATGTTCTTCACGGTGATATCATTAGCCGTCCTGCTTCTGCGCGTCTTTTGCCAGATTGTACGCGGTGCCGCGAGCGTTCACATAAACTCCGATGCCCCACACCTGGTTTATTGGTCAAGAAGCGATTCCAGAGGGCTAATTGGAAGCGACAGTTCGGTAGCTTTAATTTATTACCCACGGTAATGCCAGTACGCTGGGAAACGTGCCATATTAATGGTGCACATTAGCAGTGTTATGTAGTAGCGTAGATTGATATACTGCCTTGCAACACTTGATGACATCTGAGAATGACAGTCATGACGACAACACGGAGACAGTTGTGCGATTGTCGTGCCGGCGTGACAATCTTGCGTTGTTATTGATTGCGATGTCATCCGATATACTGTGATTCACCGGTCTCTGTTACACCCCTATTGCATGTACGATAAGATTGCGCGAAAAACATACTGTTAAGGTGATGGTTTGATTCTTATAGGAAAGAATATTTCAAAAAGCAAAATTAACAAAAGAAAATTAATGTGCACCTGACACCATAAAAGGACACTGCGTTGTGTATGTCAAAGTGAGTTCTCCAGAAAAATTACGTTCCGTGAATTCTCCAGAAGAGTGACGTTTCGTGTGTTCTCCAGAAGAATAATGTTCCGTGAGTTCTCCAGAACAATAATGTTCCGTGAGTTCTCCAGGACAATAATGTCCGTGAGTTCTCCAGAAGAAGAATATTCCGTGAGTTCTCCAGAAGAATAACGTTCCGTGAGTTCTCCAGAAGAATAATGTTCCGTGAGTTCTCCAGAAGAATAATGTTCCGTGAGTTCTCCAGAACAATTATGTTCCGTGAGTTCTCCAGAAGAATAATGTTCCGTGAGTTCTCCAGAACAATAATGTCCGTGAGTTCTCCAGAAGAAGAATGTTCCGTGAGTTCTCCAGAAGAATAACGTTCCGTGAGTTCTCCAGAAGAAGAATGTTCCGTGAGTTCTCCAGAACAATAATGTCCGTGAGTTCTCCAGAAGAAGAATATTCCGTGAGTTCTCCAGAAGAATAACGTTCCGTGAGTTCTCCAGAAGAATAATGTTCCGTGAGTTCTCCAGAAGAATAATGTTCCGTGAGTTCTCCAGAAGAATAATGTTCCGTGAGTTCTCCAGAACAATAATGTCCGTGAGTTCTCCAGAAGAAGAATATTCCGTGAGTTCTCCAGAACAATAATGTTCCGTGAGTTCTCCAGAAGAATAATGTTCCGTGAGTTCTCCAGAAGAATAATGTTCCGTGAGTTCTCCAGAACAATAATGTCCGTGAGTTCTCCAGAAGAAGAATATTCCGTGAGTTCTCCAGAAGAAGAATATTCCGTGAGTTCTCCAGAAGAAGAATATTCCGTGAGTTCTCCAGAACAATAATGTCCGTGAGTTCTCCAGAAGAAGAATATTCCGTGAGTTCTCCAGAACAATAATGTGCGTGAGTTCTCCAGAAGAAGAATATTCCGTGAGTTCTCCAGAAGAATAATGTTCCGTGAGTTCTGCAGAAGAAGAATGTTCCGTGAGTTCTCCAGAAGAATAATGTTCCGTGAGTTCTCCAGAAGAAGAATATTCCGTGAGTTCTCCAGAAGAATAATGTTCCGTGAGTTCTCCAGAAGAATAATGTTCCGTGAGTTCTCCAGAACAATAATGTCCGTGAGTTCTCCAGAAGAAGACCATTCCGTGAGTTCTCCAGAAGAAGAATGTTCCGTGAGCTCTCCAGAAGAATAATGTTCCGTGAGTTCTCCAGAAGAAGAATATTCCGTGAGTTCTGCAGAAGAAGAATGTTCCGTGAGTTCTCCAGAAGAATAATGTTCCGTGAGTTCTCCAGAAAAATTATGTTCCGTGAGTTCTCCAGAAGAATAATGTTCCGTGAGTTCTCCAGAAGAATAATGTCCGTGAGTTCTCCAGAAGAAGAATATTCCGTGAGTTCTCCAGAAGAATAATGTTCCGTGAGTTCTCCAGAAAGAATAACGTTCCGTGAGTTCTCCAGAAGAATAACATTTCCGTGAGTTCTCCAGAAGAAGAATATTCCGTGAGTTCTCCAGAAGAATAACATCGACGGGCTGAAACGTTGCATAAACTTACAAATTAAGGTTGTGGTAAAACAAAACGACGAATTGGGTTATTTCACTTCTGGCATGAATTAATTTAAGTAACCAATTGAACAAGTATGTAAATGCGTGCTATGAATATTCACAAAATATCAATTATACCTATTATATCCGTAATATTAAATTCCTTAATATTCTTCATGATAGTTCCTGTTTAGCAAATAATTTCCCTTTGATGTATCAACTACTTGATTTTACCTTGTAATTGTACAGTATTTCGTAAGCTTAACATGTCGACTTCTTCAGCATATGTGATGTATGACGTAATCGTACAACTGATATAGTTCAGTTCGTCATTTCCTTTGTCTCCATTTAAGAATTATCTCCCATGTACGATGGCGTCAAGATTGACGTGCTAAACGTACCAGTGACACTACGTTTACAATGTAAAATCACGTATTGGATACATATAAAATTGTTGTTTGCATATTTATAGTATCAACGTTAGACATAAATACAGGCGTTTTGACCAAACTACAGGCCTCCCGCAGAGTTCTCGCGAGATTTCGCTTAGCGAGACTCTGGTGGCACGTACTTGTTGCAGTTTGGCGACGAGAGCGTCCGTCAGACATCTCTCTCCACACTCCGTGTTGTCTGGGCTCACTTCGGCACTAGCGACACCTTGTGAGATGTTCACAACTAGCTCGTTCTGAAATAATATGAAAATGCATACAGCGCCCTTTTCAGCCTAAACTGCTCAAAGGCGCTTTACATGTTCAATCATTAAAACAAGTCACAAATACTAATAGCAATAACTAATTGAAAATTAGCTATATATATATATATATATATATATATATATATAATACAAAATTTTCATATAAAATATATATATAAAATATATATAATTTTAATATATATATATATATATATATATATATATATATATATATATATTAAACTTTAAATGATCAAGTTTAGTAAATAAATTACAAAATTAATTCTCTCTGAAATAAACACACATTAAGCCTATCTACAAAACTATGCAATACAAATATAGATGTGTCACCAATACATAAAATTAATATAAAATGCATGTCTAAACAAGTATGTCTTTAAATGTCACTTGAATGAATCTGTTGATGTAGCCAGGTGTATTGAATGAGTGTGTGGGCAGAAACAAAGATAGTTATGTACCACCGCCGTGTTCTACACGTCGACGCTTCGAACGACCATCCTTAAGCACGATTCAACACGTTTGTGTGTGATCCTAGAAGAAATGTAATTACGCTGAGCTGATGGCCGGAATCATCAAATTTATCGAGGACTACGATTATTGTTTTGTTTTATTTTTTATTATAAGAAATAATCCCGTTAAAACTTGTGGTCTTTTCATTTCTAGCATGAATTACAAAAGATCATTCAGTACAGTAGCAGTAGCAGTAGCAGTAGCAGTAGCAGTAGCAGTAGCAGTAGCAGTAGCAGTAGCAGTAGCAGTAGCAGTAGCAGTAGCATGCAGTAGCAGTAGCAGTAGCAGTAGCAGTAGCAGTAGCAGCAACAGCAGCAGCAGTAGCAGTAGCAGCAGCAGTAGCAGCAGCAGCAGCAGTAGCAGTAGCAGTAGCAGTAGCAGTAGCAGTAGCAGTAGCAGTAGCAGTAGCAGTAGCAGTAGCAGTAGCAGTAGCAGTAACAGTAACAGTAACAGTAGCAGTAGCAGTAGCAGAACAGCAACAGCAGTAGCAGCAGTAGTAATAGCAATAGCAACAGCTATAGCGTGGCAGTAACAGTAGTAGTAGAAAGTAGCAGTAGAGTAGCAGTAAGCAGTAGACAGTAACAGTAACAGACATAACAGTACAGTACAGTAGCAGTAGCAGTAGCAGTAACAGTAACAGTAACAGTAACAGTAACAGTAACAGTAACAGTAACAGTAACAGTAACAGTAACAGTAGTAGTAGCAGTAGATCAATAGCAATAGCAGTAACAGTAGTAGTAGTAGCAGTAGTAGTAGCAGTAGTAGCAGTGGTAGTAGTAGTAGTAGTAGTAGTAGTAGTAGTAGTAGTAGTAGTAGTAGTAGTAGTAGTAGTAGTAGTAGTAGTAGTAGTAGTAGTAGTAGTAGTAGTAGTAGTAGTAGTAGTAGTAATAGTAGTAGTAGTAGTAGTAGTAGTAGTAGTAGTAGCAGCAGCAGCAGTAGTAGCAGTAATAGTAGCAGTAGTAGCAGTAGCAGTAGCAGTAGTAGCAGTAGTAGCAGTAGCACTAGCAGTAGCTGTAGTAGCAGCAGTACAATCATAATATCTTATACGTGAAAATGTTCACCAAGGTGGAAGTATATTAGTCAAGCAATATGTATGATTACACAACCAGTAATTTCTACTCACATCGACGTCTCAGCCAACATCGGCGGCATCCATCGGGAACTGAACTGTGACTGGACGCCATCTTGCGAGCAGTCACAATCCAGTTGAGTGGACACGAAGAGGATTAAGATAAGACAAGAGACCTTAAGTAAGTCAAGCAGGTAATCGTACCCGGCCGTAACGTCTGAGACATGTGTACTCTACGAGGAAGCGACACCGGCCTGGCTTCTCGCTCTGACACAGTTCCCACGTGATCTGACGCTTCTTGATGGACACTTGCTGACCAGTGCAGTTGGCTACTTCGTAGTAGAGGATGTCCACTGAGACGATACGTGGCAGCGCTGCCGCTGTGACGATGATCGACGATAATGTGTAAATACGTGTAAAATGTAAATACGTGTAAAATGTAAATACGTGTAAAATGTAAATACGTGTAAATGTCAATACGTGTAAAATGTAAATACGTGTAAAATGTAAATACGTGTAAAATGTCAATACGTGTAAAATGTAAACGTGTAAAATGTAAATACGTGTAAAATGTAAATACGTGTAAATGTAAATACGTGTAAAATGTAAATACGTGTAAAATGTAAATACGTGTAAAATGTAAATACGTGTAAAATGAAAAACGTGTAAAATACGTGTAAAATGTAAATACGTGTAAAATGTAAATACGTGTAAAATGTAAATACGTGTAAAATTTTCAAATTAAACGTGTAAATAATTTTTAACAATACGTGCAAAATGTAAATACGTGTAGAATGTAAATACGTGTAAAATGTAAATACGTGTATAATGTAAATACGTGTAAAATGCAAATACGTGTAAAATGTAAATACGTGTAAAATGTCAATACGTGTATAATGTCAATACGTGCAAAATGTAAATACGTGTAGAATGTAAACACGTGTAAAATGTAAACACGTGTAAAATGTAAATACGTGTAAAATGTAAATAAGTGTAACATGTAAATACGTGTAACATGTAAATACGTGTAACATGTAAATACTCAGCTGCACAGTGGTGTCGCGTCTAGGCGTTGCGAATAAAGTAATACCATGCGTAACATTAACTAATTAAATATGTTCCGAAATAAGCAATTGTTACCGGTAAATACATTTGTCGTTGCATTACAAATGAATAAGAGATAAGATAAGAAAAGACTAGGTTTATTGTCATGTGGTTTCAGTGAAGTGTCAATATTGGGTCGTTGTACAAGTATGTTTACATGACAATACACTCACATGCACCAAACGATTATGATAAAATATACTATGCATTTAATGAGAAAAAATCGTACATAATATTAACAAATATACAAATCACAAAATATGCTATTATCACTATTAACTAAAGTAGCCTTCGCAATACTGAAACTTTAATAAGCCAAAGCGAATCATATTAAAACTAAAATAAGAAATGTGTACATGTAGTAATCATGATAAGAGTCTTTTCATCACATGTAAATTAATACGAACAAAATATACACATGTGCAACATCTGCAATTATTATGCTAAATAATAACTCAAATGAATATGTGCTATTTTAATACATATATTATGTTAAATTGAGATGGTAATTGTAATGATGATAATGTTTTATATGTATTTTTTCAGAGAAGTCTGTATTAGTGATCAGGGATATCGTTTTTTCTGTACGTTGAATGTAAATGGCATTAAAATCACGATGATTGACAGAGACTTCGATGACAAATTAAACAACAAACGTGCCATATGCAAGAACTGTGTATATTTTGCAACAGTTTACATTTTGCAAATGGCTATACGTTGCAAATCGCCTTGATTAATTGTTTTAAATACGTGCGCGCGCGCTGTGTGTGTGTTTTGTGTGTGTGTGTGTGTGTGTGTGTGTGTGTGTGTGTGTGTGTGTGTGTGTGTGTGTGTGTGTGTGTGTGTGTGTGTGTGTGTGTGTTGTGTGTGTGTGGTGGTGTGCGTGTGTGTGTGTGGTGCATATGTATGTGTGTGCGTGCATGTACATGTACATGTACATGTACATGTACATGTACATGTACATGTACATGTACATGTACATGTACATGTACAGACATGATTGTGAGTGTGCTCGTCAGCTGCTGCTGATGAGACCACACACACACACACACACACACACACACACACACACAAACAAACAAACACACACGCGTGTGTGTGCGTGTATGCGTATGAACGCCTGTGTGCATACATTACTTAGTGCGAGCGTGCGTGCGTACGTGCGGGCGCACGGGAGCATATACCTACCTAGCACCCTGCGCGTGTAGTTCCTATGGACCATCCTCTCTCCCGTCTCCCCGCTCCCTGTACCCGTCAGGTTGCACCTGTATACCCCACTGTCCGTCAAACGCACACGGTTTATGGTAAGGTCGCCGTAATCGGTCACGTGATAGCGGTCGCCATTTTGGTCGATCTCGTGACCAGAGCCGTTGCGCCACGTAAACGAGAGATTGGCGAGATTTAGCACGATACTTCGTTCACGCCCGACGACACAGGCGACAACAGTATTACGGTCTCGGAACGCTACCAACACTACAAAACCGAAAGTGAAAGGAATCGCTTAGTGTAAAACAAAGTAGACCGATAGGATGAACTGGCGTAGACAATATTCATGGTCCAAATAGCTTGTTTGCAGTCTTAGCAAAATCCTGTTAAATTTCCTCCGTGATAAGTTATATTCTGATACTCTAACGCACGGTAGTAGCGCTGTGGTGCAATGGTGCAGTGGTGCAATGGTGCGGTGGTGCGGTGGTGCGGTGGTGCGGTGGTGCGGTGGTGCGGTGGTGCGGTGGTGCGGTGGTGCGGTGGTGCTGTGGTGCGGTGGTGCGGTGGTGCGGTGGTGCGGTGGTGCGGTGGTGCGGTGGTGCGGTGGTGCGGTGTTGCGGTGGTGCGGAGGTGCGGTGGTGCGGTGGTGCGGTGGTGCGGTGGTGCGGTGGTGCGGTGGTGCGGTGGTGCGGTGGTGCGGTGGTGCGTGGTGCGGTGGTGCGGTGGTGCGGTGGTGCGGTGGTGCGGTGGTGCGGTGGTGCGGTGGTGCGGTCTTGCGGTGGTGCGGTGGTGCGGTGGTGCGGTGGTGCGGTGGTGCAATGGTGTGAAACATAATCAGAATACTCTTGTCCCTAACAATTTCAATCAAGCAACTTTTCAGAAATACCCGACAAGACGCTATGAATAACATACTCGCCACAAGAAGATGGAGATGAATCGGCCATGTCTTAAGAAAGAAAGATGACAGTATATCCATAACAGCACTTAGATGGGCACCTGTAGGGAAACGAAATCGTGGGCGACCCAAAAATGTGCTGGTGTACAGTAGAACAAGACCTGAAGCAACCACAGTTAAGCTGCAAGGGCAAGCTGCAGACAGGACGAAGTGTGACCCTTGTTTCTGTCCTAAGTACCTGTGAGCACGAAGAGGATTAAGTAAAAAACCGCCGGAGTTTCAGCATCACTTCACCTTCCCCGCTGTCTCGCGTCACAGCGGTCCAAACTGGGATTCCTGTCTCGTCACATCCGGTCGTCTCATTTAGGGCAGAAATCGGCAGACAGGACAGATAAGTTTCGTTTCGTCACCATGGTGCTAAAAATTTACCTTGTGTTTGACTTGGAGGACAACCAATATGTATGCCCCTAAACACAAATTGTACAACCCCCTTGCCCCTTATTTTCCCTTTGTGTACATATACGTATTCTTCACACATTTTTTTACCCGTTCTAACGTTATTTTGGATTTACTCGAGAAAGAGGGCAACTATATATCTGCCCCACGCCCAAAGTCCAGGGGAGCTGGCTGTTCCCGCGTCTGTGTACCAGCGAAATCAAAATCTCGTCGAGCATGCCTACGTCCAAATTCCTGAGTCCTACCTTCTGTTGTGTCTTATAATTGACACATACCAGCTGGGTATCGCACCAGTGATACTGGGTGCTTCATAAATCGTTCGCATGTCACATGAAACGGTGCGAGATCACGCGGTATACAGTACGCCAACAGCGTTAGAAAACGAGATTTCAGCACCACGTATGTTGTCCTAACCACAATATTGCGGAAGAGAATATACAACACACGATAATCAAAACGACATGCGTGTATAACGGCACGTCAGCCACCTCTAACATATGTCAATGACTAATTAATGATAGCTCAACAAGCTAGAGCGATATTGCTTAAACGGGGCTAATTATAATTCGTTTACCAATTTCGACGTTGGCGAAAAAACTACAAAGTGCAAACGTCTTACCTGCTTGCGCAGAATACACTTGCACCACAAGCAAATATAACTTGAGAAGAACAACAGAAAACAGCCACTCCATTTTTAATTTACAAATTCGGAATCGCCAGCTGGACGCCGAGCGAATGACGTCACAAGGTAGATTACGTCACAATGGCGCCAATTTCGTTTCCGCGCGCTCGCTAGCAACGCGAGGTCTTCAATTCAACGCGGAGACGTTTTCGTAAGTATAACTTTGATATTATATATATATATATATATATATATATATATATATATATATATATATATATATATATATATATATATATATATAAATGTCTTATGCTGTCATTGTTTGTGTAGAACAATATTTTCGTTTGTCCACACTAATACTGACGAAGTTTAAATGCTTATTTCAAGTCAGTGTGTCTGACTTCTTCCTACAATTAGACAGCGTAAGAGGAACGTTGACTGTGGGAAAACGGGACACAAAAGAATATTGCGGTCAACTCTGCCTGTTTCAGATGTAGGCTACTGCGACTAAAACCTACTTTGAAACTTGGAATATTGTTTATTATTTCTTCCTGCTCCCGTGGTCTTTGAACATTGCGAACAATTGAGATAATTAAATGAAATTTGGGGGAGTATACCGTCAGCTATATAGTATAGTCATAAGAATATTATATTAAGTAGTTAATAAAACCTACCCACTTTTTAGTATACTATGATTGAAAAAAAATACAGAAATATAACTTTTCGGCGCAAAGAACGGGTGTTTAAATTGTAAATTGAATAACTAACTTATAGTTAAGATGATTGTTAAAATGTATGAGGAAGATTACTTTGGAAATGAGTGTAATATCTATTACGGTTACTCAATCATGATTATTTCGACGGTTTAGCCTTTGTCTGAGCGTTGATTACAGTTTAATTTTCGTCATCATGCGTAATATGACATGCTACTGATTTAGTATCCCCTTATCACAGGAGCCTCCGAGGAAGGGGGCTAGTGGGACTATTTAACTATTTACCAACACTAGCTGTTCTATTCAGTTTTCTGCCCCATCTTAATTTTAGGTATCTTATTTTAAATAGGAACATTGTGATGTGTGTGTGTGTGTGTGTGTGTGTGTGTGTGTGTGTGTGTGTGTGTGTGTGTGTGTGTGTGTGTGTGTGTGTGTGTGTGTGTGTGTGTGTGTGTGTGTGTGTGTGTGTGTGTGTGTGTGTGTGTGTGTGTGTGTGTGTGTGTGTGTGTGTGTGTGTGTGTGTGTGTGTGTGTGTGTGTGTGTGTGTGTGTGTGTGTGTGTGTGTGTGTGTGTGTGTGTGTGTGTGTGTGTGTGTGTGTGTGTGTGTGTGTGTGTGTGTGTGTGTGTGTGTGTGTGTGTGTGTGTGTGTGTGTGTGTGTGTGTGTGTGTGTGTGTGTGTGTGTGTTGTGTGTGTGTGTGTGTGTGTGTGTGTGTGTGTGTGTGTGTGTGTGTGTGTGTGTGTGTGTGTGTGTGTGTGTGTGTGTGTGTGTGTGTGTGTGTGTGTGTGTGTGTGTGTGTGTGTGTGTGTGTGTGTGTGTGTGTGTGTGTGTGTGTGTGTGTGTTGTGTGTGGTGTGTGTGTGTGTGTGTGTGTGTGTGTGTGTGTGTGTGTGTGTGTGTGTGTGTGTGTGTGTGTGTGTGTGTGTGTGTGTGTGTGTGTGTGTGTGTGTGTGTGTGTGTGTGTGTGTGATGCACACCCGATGCTTTTTAATTTGAAGGTCATTTTAAAGGTCACACAGGAAACAAAGACCGTGAGGGCAAGTTGTAACAGTGTTACAATTTCCCGAAAAACGCACCATACTCATAATCACATCTATGAAAATAAAGCAGAAGAAAACATGAATTGTGGATGCTCGTATTCTGATCTTGTAGATATAGAGAAAGTAACTCAATGGCGTGTCGACGGATTCACGTGATATTACACGTGACATGTGAAATCTATTTGGTGAATGTACTGTCGCCTTGCTGATTAATTTACATAAGCAGTGTTGTCTTCAAGCTCTCTGTTACAACTTAACCGTGTTACAACTATCCCAGGTCTCACCTATGTGCAAATAGCAGCAATGATTGTAAAGATAACCATGATTATTTCAGCAACGTAAGTGAATATATAAAAAAGTCCATTGAGCTCAATCCCTCGAGTACAACTGTTGTAAAATGTTAACAGTTACACACGATTTTGCTTTCATAGACTTTATGTGCAAAGTAAATATTAAATAAAGTGAAATACACTAGCACGACAACGTGGGTGTTTGTAGAAGCGCTGTGGCGCAGTGGCGCAGTGGCTAGAGCATCGGACTCTCGACTAAGATAACCCGGATTCGACTCCTGTGTTGTCATGGCAACGCTTGGACAAGTTTTGCCACTCTACGTTGGTCCAGTTCAATCGGCCGTATGCATATATATGGAGAGAATGGTAAGGAAAGCGGGTGAAAGACTGCAAGAGAGATTTGGAAGGAATGGGAGAGGCATGGAGAACGAGAACAGAAGATGCAGCGAAATGGAGACTGTTAGTAGAGAAAGTAGCCTAGCAAGTAAAGGGAAAATATACAAGAGGAAGTAAGGCTGTAATGGGATGACTGCGTGGGACTACGGAAGAAAGGGAGAGGAATGTAGAACGAGACCAAAAGGTAGAATTGAGTGGAGACTGTTCGTAGAGACAGCAATAGAAGACAAGTAGAGAAAAAGAGGAGGAAATAACACGACACTGAAACTGAAGAAACGGAGTCAAGACTTGTTCAGAAGAAGAACAAAAATAACACTGTCAATGATTCCTACAAAGACGCTTGTTCACGGTAGTTAGATAGATGCCGTTGATCTTTGTCCAACGGTGGTTGTGGATTACCTGAATCACGACGACACTGTGTTCGAAAAAGACGGTAGAATGTTCGGGTCACAATGTGTCGGACCAATTTGTGCGAAAGTGGTCAGAGTGCGTCTTTGTCAGCGACCACTGTGGTCAGTCTGATGACAGCGTGGACATCATTTGTCGCGTCCAGGGGCAGCTCTTTCACTTCTTCGTCCACGTGGCTGTGGCCTGTCATTACCGCTTGACCAATCACGTGATTTGAGTCCGACACCTGATCGAAACAAAGACAACACAATGGTGGCGGTAGAAATATAAGACAAGACACGCGAGTGAGTGTGAACGGGTGTGTGCGTGTGAGAGAGAGAGAGAGTGTGTGTGTGTGTGTGTGTGCGTGTGTGTGTGCGTGTGTGCGTGCGTGCGTGCGTGCGTGCGTGCGTGCGTGCGTGCGTGCGTGCGTGTATGTGAGAGTATTTCCAGCTGGACGATCAGAATCCGACGACGGAAGGAATCGACTGGACATGGAATGAGGCGGGTGGACCGTGGCTCCACGGAGATTATACCGTTACAACGCACCAACGTCAGCTATCGATAGTAGTTATTTAGCAGATATTCTACTATTACCGTCAATAATTTTCCCACATCATGATTTACTGTAAAACGTTACAGAACCAAATAAACGTATATTTATTTCGGAATATTTGTGACAACCTTGATTTTGTTAATGTTAAAATATTGATTCTGAAAAACTGTCTCCGCGAATTACACCGCAAGAATATCCCAATCGGAAGCAAGAAAACAAACCATCGAAATTTGACGTATGGTCACAACCACTCCTCATATATCATCTGACACTGGTTGTCTTAACTGGAATGATTACATCTGATGATAGTTGCCTTAACTGGATTGATTACATCTGATGATGGTTGTCTTAACTGTAATGATTACATCTGATGACGGTTGTCTTAACTGTAATGATTACATCTGATGACGGTTGTCTTAACTGTAATGATTACATCTGATGACGGTTGTCTTAACTGGAATGATTACATCTGATGACGGTTGTCTTAACTGTAATGATTACATCTGATGACGGTTGTCTTAACTGGAATGATTACATCTGATGACGGTTGTCTTAACTGGAATGATTACATCTGATGACGGTTGTCTTAACTGGAATGATTACATCTGATGACGGTTGTCTTAACTGTAATGATTACATCTGATGACGGTTGTCTTAACTGTAATGATTACATCTGATGACGGTTGTCTTAACTGGAATGATTACATCTGATGACGGTTGTCTTAACTGTAATGATTACATCTGATGACGGTTGTCTTAACTGGAATGATTACATCTGATGATGGTTGTCTTAACTGGAATGATTACATCTGATGATAGTTGTCTTAACTGGATTGATTACATCTGATGATGGTTGTCTTAACTGTAATGATTACATCTGATGACGGTTGTCTTAACTGTAATGATTACATCTTATGACGGTTGTCTTAACTGTAATGATTACATCTGATGACGGTTGTCTTAACTGGAATGATTACATCTGATGACGGTTGTCTTAACTGTAATGATTACATCTGATGACGGTTGTCTTAACTGGAATGATTACATCTGATGATAGTTGCCTTAACTGGATTGATTACATCTGATGATGGTTGTCTTAACTGTAATGATTACATCTGATGACGGTTGTCTTAACTGTAATGATTACATCTGATGACGGTTGTCTTAACTGTAATGATTACATCTGATGACGGTTGTCTTAACTGTAATGATTACATCTGATGACGGTTGTCTTAACTGGAATGATTACATCTGATGACGGTTGTCTTAACTGGAATGATTACATCTGATGACGGTTGTCTTAACTGTAATGATTACATCTGATGACGGTTGTCTTAACTGTAATGATTACATCTGATGACGGTTGTCTTAACTGTAATGATTACATCTGATGACGGTTGTCTTAACTGTAATGATTACATCTGATGACGGTTGTCTTAACTGGAATGATTACATTGATGATGATGGAATGTTGTGACTTAACTGGAATGATTACATCTGATGATAGTTGTCTTAACTGGATTGATTACATCTGATGATGGTTGTCTTAACTGTAATGATTACATCTGATGACGGTTGTCTTAACTGTAATGATTACATCTGATGACGGTTGTCTTAACTGTAATGATTACATCTGATGACGGTTGTCTTAACTGGAATGATTACATCTGATGACGGTTGTCTTAACTGTAATGATTACATCTGATGACGGTTGTCTTAACTGGAATGATTACATCTGATGACGGTTGTCTTAACTGGAATGATTACATCTGATGACGGTTGTCTTAACTGGAATGATTACATCTGATGACGGTTGTCTTAACTGTAATGATTACATCTGATGACGGTTGTCTTAACTGTAATGATTACATCTGATGACGGTTGTCTTAACTGGAATGATTACATCTGATGACGGTTGTCTTAACTGGAATGATTACATCTGATGACGGTTGTCTTAACTGGAATGATTACATATGATGACTGTAATGATTACATCTGATGACGGTTGTTCTTAACTGTAATGATTACATCTGATGACGGTTGTCTTAACTGGAATGATTACATCTGATGACGGTTGTCTTAACTCATTAGCACTCAGCCGATTTTAACGTGCCTCATCAAATATTTGACCAAGATGTTTAAAAATATTGCTTGCGCCATTTTCTTTGCTCTAGCGCCTTTATTATTCAATTCTCGCAATTGTACGTTGTATGCCTGTTGTAGGTAATAAAAGTACCTACACAATGGTATCAAAACTGTTGTTGTAACTTTAAAATATGTTGACCATTTCTTGATTGATACTATGAAATTTTGAAACTTTTTGTAAAAACAATTCTTTGTAGCGGTGTAACTTTTTATGCTTGGATTTGTACTGCTACAAGTTGAGTTTATTTAAAAGAACATTAAATTATCTACACACTGGTATATAACTTGTTATAATATGTGACACATTTTAGCTGTATACGTGGCCAACTTCCTGGCTGGAGGACATTTTGTCATAATGTCCAAAAACCAAAACTATTGCTGTTAAATTTCGAAAACGCGGTAAAAAAATTGAAAACGGAAGTATCCAAGATAGTCACAATTTAATGTTATATATCTAGATAAGTGTCGCATTTATTGCATCTCTTAATCACTAGATGCATCCATGTAAACTGAATTCAAACGCTGTGCTGTATTCGCTGACCGGCTATGGCCGACCTGAGGAGATTCGGGGTGACCGTCAATGCCCGACTTGACTGCTAGTCGGTTAACTCGAATGATTGCATCTGATTATGGTTGTCTCAACTGGAATTATTGCATCTGGTGATGGTTGTCTTAACTGGAATGATTGCATCTGATGACGGTTGTCTTAACTGGAATGATTGCATCTGATGATGGTTGTGTTAACTGGAATGATTGCATCTGATGATGGTTGTCTTAACTGGAATAATTGCATAAGACGAAGTTTGTCTTATCTGGAATGATTGCATCTGATGACGGTTGTCTTAACTGGAATGATTGCATCTGATGACGGTTGTCTTAACTGGAATGATTGCAGCTGATGACGGTTGTCTTAACTGGAATGATTGCAGCTGATGACGGTTGTCTTAACTGGAATGATTGCGTCTGATGATGGTTGTCTTAACTGGAATGATTGCGTCAGATGATAGTTGTCTTAACTGGAATGATTGCATCTGATGATGGTTGTCTTAACTGGAATGATTGCGTCTGATGATGGTTGTCTTAACTGGAATGATTGCGTCTGATGACGGTTGTCTTAACTGGAATGATTGCGTTTGATGATGGTTGTCTTAACTGGAATGATTACATCTGATGATGGTTGTCTTAACTGGAATGATTGCATCTGATGATGGTTGTCTTAACTGGAATGATTGCATCTGATGACGGTTGTCTTAACTGGAATGATTGCGTCTGATGATGGTTGTCTTAACTGGAATGATTACATCTGATGATGGTTGTCTTAACTGGAATGATTGCGCCTGATGATGGTTGTCTTAACTGTAATGATTACGTCTGATGACGGTTGTCTTAACTGGAATGATTACATCTGATGACGGTTGTCTTAACTGGAATGATTGCGTTTGATGATGGTTGTCTTAACTGGAATGATTACATCTGATGACGGTTGTCTTAACTGGAATGATTGCGCCTGATGATGGTTGTCTTAACTAGAATGATTGCGTCTTATGATGGTTGTCTTAACTGGAATGATTGCGTCTGATGATGGTTGTCTTAACTGGAATGATTGCGCCTGATGATGGTTGTCTTAACTGGAATGATTGCGCTTGATGATGGTTGTCTTAACTGGAATGATTGCGCCTGATGATGGTTGTCTTAACTGGAATGATTGCGTCTGATGATGGTTGTCTTAACTGGAATGATTGCGTCTGATGATGGTTGTCTTAACTGGAATGATTGCGTCTGATGATGGTTGTCTTAACTGGAATGATTGCGTCTGATGATGGTTGTCTTAACTGGAATGATTGCGCCTGATGATGGTTGTCTTAACTGGAATGATTGCGTCTGATGATGGTTGTCTTAACTGGAATGATTGCGCCTGATGATGGTTGTCTTAACTGGAATGATTGCGCCTGATGATGGTTGTCTTAACTGGAATGATTGCGCCTGATGATGGTTGTCTTAACTGGAATGATTGCGCCTGATGATGGTTGTCTTAACTGGAATGATTGCGCTGATGATGGTTGTCTTAACTGGAATGATTGCGTCTGATGATGGTTGTCTTAACTGGAATGATTGCGCCTGATGATGGTTGTCTTAACTGGAATGATTGCGCCTGATGATGGTTGTCTTAACTGGAATGATTGCGCCTGATGATGGTTGTCTTAACTGGAATGATTGCGCCTGACGATGGTTGTCTTAACTGGAATGATTGCGTCTGATGGTGGTTGTCTTAACTGAATGATTGCGCCTGATGATGGTGGTCTTAACTGGAATGATTGCGCCTGATGATGGTTGTCTTAACTGGAATGATTGCGCCTGATGATGGTTGTCTTAACTGGAATGATTGCGTCTGATGATGGTTGTCTTAACTGGAATGATTGCGTCTGATGATGGTTGTCTTAACTGGAATGATTGCGCCTGATGATGGTTGTCTTAACTGGAACGATTGCGTCTGATGATGGTTGTCTTAACTGGAATGATTGCGCCTGATGATGGTTGTCTTAACTGGAATGATTGCATCTGATGACGGTTGTCTTAACTGGAATGATTGCATCTGATGATGGTTGTCTTAACTGGAATGATTGCATCTGATGACGGTTGTCTTAACTGGAATGATTGCATCTAATGACGGTTGTCTTAACTGGAATGATTGCATCTGATGACGGTTGTCTTAACTGGAATGATTGCATCTGATGACGGTTGTCTTAACAGGAATGATTGCATCTGGTGATGGTTGTCTTAACTGTAACGATTATATCTGATGACGGTTGTCTTAACTGTAATGATTACATCTGATGACGGTTGTCTTAACTGGAATAATTGCATATGACGAAGTTTGTCTTATCTGGAATGATTGCATATGATGATGGTTGTCTTAACTGGAATGATTGCATCTGATGACGGTTGTCTTAACTGGAATGATTGCATCTGATGATGGTTGTCTTAACTGGAATGATTGCATTTGATGACGGTTGTCTTAACTGGAATGATTGCATCTGATGACGGTTGTCTTAACTGGAATGATTGCATCTGATGACGGTTGTCTTAACTGGAATGATTGCATCTGATGATGGTTGTCTTAACTGGAATGATTGCATCTGATGACGGTTGTCTTAACTGGAATGATTGCATCTGATGACGGTTGTCTTAACTGGAATGATTGCATCTGATGACGGTTGTCTTAACTGGAATGATTGCATCTGATGACGGTTGTCTTAACAGGAATGATTGCATCTGGTGATGGTTGTCTTAACTGTAACGATTATATCTGATGACGGTTGTCTTAACTGTAATGATTACATCTGATGACGGTTGTCTTAACTGGAATAATTGCATATGACGAAGTTTGTCTTATCTGGAATGATTGCATATGATGATGGTTGTCTTAACTGGAATGATTGCATCTGATGACGGTTGTCTTAACTGGAATGATTGCATCTGATGATGGTTGTCTTAACTGGAATGATTGCATTTGATGACGGTTGTCTTAACTGGAATGATTGCATCTGATGACGGTTGTCTTAACTGGAATGATTGCATCTGATGACGGTTGTCTTAACTGGAATGATTGCATCTGATGACGGTTGTCTTAACTGGAATGATTGCATCTGGTGATGGTTGTCTTAACTGTAATGATTACATCTGATGACGGTTGTCTTAACTGTAATGATTACATTTGATGACGGTTGTCTTAACTGGAATGATTGCATCTGATGACGGTTGTCTTAACTGGAATGATTGCATCTGATGACGGTTGTCTTAATTGGAATGATTGCATCTGGTGATGGTTGTCTTAACTGTAATGATTACATCTGATGACGGTTGTCTTAACTGTAATGATTACATCTGATGACGGTTGTCTTAACTGGAATGATTGCATCTGATGATGGTTGTCTTAACTGGAATGATTGCATATGACGAAGTTTGTCTTATCTGGAATGATTGCATATTATGATGGTTGTCTTAACTGGAATGATTGCATCTGATGACGGTTGTCTTAACTGGAATGATTGCATCTGATGATGGTTGTGTTAACTGGAATGATTGCATCTGATGATGGTTGTCTTAACTGGAATAATTGCATATGACGAAGTTTGTCTTATCTGGAATGATTGCATCTGATGACGGTTGTCTTAACTGGAATGATTGCATCTGATGACGGTTGTCTTAACTGGAATGATTGCAGCTGATGACGGTTGTCTTAACTGGAATGATTGCAGCTGATGACGGTTGTCTTAACTGGAATGATTGCGTCTGATGATGGTTGTCTTAACTGGAATGATTGCGTCAGATAATAGTTGTCTTAACTGGAATGATTGTATCTGATGATGGTTGTCTTAACTGGAATGATTGCGTCTGATGATGGTTGTCTTAACTGGAATGATTGCGTCTGATGATAGTTGTCTTAACTGGAATGATTGCATATGACGAAGTTTGTCTTATCTGGAATGATTGCATATTATGATGGTTGTCTTAACTGGAATGATTGCATCTGATGACGGTTGTCTTAACTGGAATGATTGCATCTGATGACGGTTGTCTTAACTGGAATGATTGCATCTGATGATGGTTGTGTTAACTGGAATGATTGCATCTGATGATGGTTGTCTTAACTGGAATAATTGCATATGACGAAGTTTGTCTTATCTGGAATGATTGCATCTGATGACGGTTGTCTTAACTGGAATGATTGCATCTGATGACGGTTGTCTTAACTGGAATGATTACAGCTGATGACGGTTGTCTTAACTGGAACGATTGCAGCTGATGACGGTGGTCTTAACTGGAATGATTGCGTCTGATGATGGTTGTCTTAACTGGAATGATTGCGTCAGAGGATAGTTGTCTTAACTGGAATGATTGCATCTGATGATGGTTGTCTTAACTGGAATGATTGCGTCTGATGATGGTTGTCTTAACTGGAATGATTGCGTCTGATGATGGTTGTCTTAACTGGAATGATTGCGTCTGATGATGGTTGTCTTAACTGGAATGATTGCGTCTGATGATGGTTGTCTTAACTGGAATGATTGCGTCTGATGATGGTTGTCTTAACTGGAATGATTGCGCCTGATGATGGTTGTCTTAACTGGAATGATTGCGCCTGATGATGGTTGTCTTAACTGGAATGATTGCGTCTGATGATGGTTGTCTTAACTGGAATGATTGCGCCTGATGATGGTTGTCTTAACTGGAATGATTGCGCCTGATGATGGTTGTCTTAACTGGAATGATTGCATCTGATGATGGTTGTCTTAACTGGAATGATTGCATCTGGTGATGGTTGTCTTAACTGTAATGATTACATCTGATGACGGTTGTCTTAACTGTAATGATTACATTTGATGACGGTTGTCTTAACTGGAATGATTGCATATGACGAAGTTTGTCTTATCTGGAATGATTGCATATTATGATGGTTGTCTTAACTGGAATGATTGCATCTGATGACGGTTGTCTTAACTGGAATGATTGCATCTGATGATGGTTGTGTTAACTGGAATGATTGCATCTGATGATGGTTGTCTTAACTGGAATAATTGCATATGACGAAGTTTGTCTTATCTGGAATGATTGCATCTGATGACGGTTGTCTTAACTGGAATGATTGCATCTGATGACGGTTGTCTTAACTGGAATGATTGCAGCTGATGACGGTTGTCTTAACTGGAATGATTGCAGCTGATGACGGTTGTCTTAACTGGAATGATTGCGTCTGATGATGGTTGTCTTAACTGGAATGATTGCGTCAGATGATAGTTGTCTTAACTGGAATGATTGCATCTGATGATGGTTGTCTTAACTGGAATGATTGCGTCTGATGATGGTTGTCTTAACTGGAATGATTGCGTCTGATGATAGTTGTCTTAACTGGAATGATTGCATATGACGAAGTTTGTCTTATCTGGAATGATTGCATATTATGATGGTTGTCTTAACTGGAATGATTGCATCTGATGACGGTTGTCTTAACTGGAATGATTGCATCTGATGACGGTTGTCTTAACTGGAATGATTGCATCTGATGATGGTTGTGTTAACTGGAATGATTGCATCTGATGATGGTTGTCTTAACTGGAATAATTGCATATGACGAAGTTTGTCTTATCTGGAATGATTGCATCTGATGACGGTTGTCTTAACTGGAATGATTGCATCTGATGACGGTTGTCTTAACTGGAATGATTGCAGCTGATGACGGTTGTCTTAACTGGAATGATTGCAGCTGATGACGGTTGTCTTAACTGGAATGATTGCGTCTGATGATGGTTGTCTTAACTGGAATGATTGCGTCAGATGATAGTTGTCTTAACTGGAATGATTGCATCTGATGATGGTTGTCTTAACTGGAATGATTGCGTCTGATGATGGTTGTCTTAACTGGAATGATTGCGTCTGATGATGGTTGTCTTAACTGGAATGATTGCGTCTGATGATGGTTGTCTTAACTGGAATGATTGCGTCTGATGATGGTTGTCTTAACTGGAATGATTGCGTCTGATGATGGTTGTCTTAACTGGAATGATTGCGCCTGATGATGGTTGTCTTAACTGGAATGATTGCGTCTGATGATGGTTGTCTTAACTGGAATGATTGCGTCTGATGATGGTTGTCTTAACTGGAATGATTGCGCCTGATGATGGTTGTCTTAACTGGAATGATTGCGCCTGATGATGGTTGTCTTAACTGGAATGATTGCATCTGATGATGGTTGTCTTAACTGACACTCGTCGTCTTAAGTGGAACAAATGCATCGGACAATCATTGTCTTAACAGGAATAAATACATCTGTTTTTCTTTGATTTAACTAAAATAAATGCACCGGCTATGTCAGGAATACGTCAGCACATTATACGTTTGCTCAGGCGGTCCAAACTGTCGACTCATCCCGAACCTTCCCGAGCCATCCCGAGGCATCCCGATTCATTCCGTCTCATCTCAACTCATCAGGAGCCATGCCGACTGGGGTCTATACAAAACAGCGATGACACCTTCTGGCACCGGTCGAGTGTAATTCGGAACTAGTCTCAATT
>JAODUO010000359.1:245000-252500 GCA_025642075.2 Ridgeia piscesae | reverse complement strand
CGTGTGCGTGTGCGTGTGCGTGTGCGTGTGCGTGTGCGTGTGTGTGTGTGTGCGTGTGGTGTGCGTGTGTGGTGTGCGTCGTGTGCGTGCGTGCGTGTGCGTGCGTGTGTGTGTGTGCGTGCGGCGTGCGTGCGTGCTGCGTGTGTGCGTGTGCGTGTGCGTGTGCGTGTGCGTGTGCGTGTGCGTGTCGTGTCGCGTGCGCGTGCGCGTCGCGTGCGCGTGCGCGTGCTGCGTGCGCGTGGTGTGTGCGTGCGCGTGCGTGTGTGCGTGCGTGCGTGCGTGCGTGCGTGCGTGCGTGCGTGTGGTGCGTGCGTGCGTGCGTGCGTGCGTGTGTGTGCGTGCGTGCGTGTGTTGTGTGTGTGTTTGTGTGTTTATATTATATATATATATATATATATATATATATATATATATATATATGTCCAGTGTGCCTGTCCGTCCAGTGTCATCTGTTCCCAAACACCGTCTGTCCTTCAATGTCCGTCTTTTCCCCATTTACCTGACCTATGGTCAGTGTTGAGAAAGTCCGACCTAGCCTCGATTATCCAGGCTCCGTGAGATGGCAGTACTTTTTAGCCACTCACACCCGACTGGCATAGTAATGCTCTGCCAATGTTGCCACCAGGGCGGCCTTACCCCAGAATAGGTTAGACCCGCTGATTGGTTCTGTGACCAACTTACTGGACTATGAAATAAAAACTAAAATAAAGATATGCTTTTATAAGGTAATACAATACTATCAAAAGTATTCAACATTAAGCTTATATTACAAAATATAAAAACATACAAATTTGCCTTTGTTTATAAAGCACATGGCAAGATTACCCTTGATTTCCCAGGCTCCGTGATGTGGCAGCACTAACAACATTCAAAAGCCCGCTAGGTGACTGTCAGCCGAGCGAGAGTCGGTTAAATGACACTAATTCCTACCTGGATGATCATGATTCCGACGGACAGGCCGACCTTTGGTCTACTGTCCTGGTTGCGGTGAATCACAGACAACACAATCTCCTCTTCTGGACTCGTCACACGGAACTTGTACTGACAACATGTAAGGGAAACCCGGGCAATATGGGAGAGTTAACGTCCTGGTATTCGTCGCACCCACATGTTGCGCATTTGTTGTGTATCGGCCAAACACACCAAAGCACAACAGAGCATGGTATTGTTTTTTATGTTGACATCATTTTTTTAAATAAATACGGTCTATCCCGTTTTCCCGGAGATATACATGAGGTGAAGAATGTTTATTTCCGGGAAACGTTTGAGAATAGAGACAGTTTTAAAATGAAATTGTGTCTGATCATCAGTTGGTGTGAAAGGACGAAAACTTTCTTCCGTGCAATAACGATGGATGAAGCGAAGGAGAGAAATCGTTTATCTAACGTTTATCTACGAAAGACGGGAAGAACTACAGACAGAGACAGAAAGAGAGACACAAACGGAGACACAGAGACAGGGAGACAGACACAGTCAGATAAAGACACAGAGAGGCAACGAGAGGTGTCAAAACCAGAAACGTGTACTCCAAGTCATTTCCAAGAGACAAGAGACAAGAGACAAGAGACAAGAGACAAGAGACAAGAGACAAGAGACAAGAGACAAGAGACAAGAGACAAGAGACAAGAGACAAGAGACAAGAGACAAGAGAGCTAAACATGTCGACAACATTGCTTCAATACCTGTGGGTTATTGAGGTACTGATCGGAGCAGGTCATAGAACCCCCTGCTCTGTCGGGGGGCTCCCACTCCCCCCTGAACATGCTCTCACAGTGATACTTCTTCGTCAGGCTGAAGAAGGATGTGTTGACGATGTAGCAGATGGCTGTTGACGTGAAGTTTGCACAAAAGTCTTCCCACGGCATCCTGCTGCGCGAACATCCGCCTCAAAACAGTCACCAACGTGACATGCCATACCGGTTGTTAAGTATGTCATTTAAACATGAAATTGTACAGACGTCCATTAAGTACATTTAGTGACTAATCGGTCTATGGTGTTCCTTATCCTATTTGTAGTTTCATCTAGTGGACAAATAAATATAAAATAGCAAAATAGCACAATAAAGTGACAGAGAGAGAGAGAGAGAAGAGAGAGAGAGAGAGAGAGAGAGAGAGAGAGAGAGAGAGAGACGAGACGAGACGAGACGAGACGAGACGAGACGAGACGAGACGAGACGAGACGAGACGAGACGAGACGAGACGAGACGAGACGAGACGAGACGAGACGAGACGAGACGAGACATAGAGACATAGAGACATAGAGACATAGAGACATAGAGACATAGAGACATAGAGACATAGAGACATAGATACATAGATACATAGAGACATAGAGACATAGATACACAGACAGAGACAGGCAGAGACAGACACAGAAGGAGAGAGACTGACGAAGAGAGTGGGAGAGAGAAAGAGGTTTAAAAAGAAAAGCGAAATAAACATGGACCCGTCCTGCAACAGGGAAACATTGCTGTAGCATAGAGAATGTCTAGGATTAGTAAGACAATAAGTGAAGACAACTGAGATTAAGAAGAAGAAAACCGACGTCATACTGACGAGACATTGTTCACAGAGATCACAGAAGAACAGATGTAACTAGCCGAGACTGGGGAATTGCAGACGCCAGAGAGAGAGAGAGAGAGAGAGAGAGAGAGAGAGAGAGAGAGAGAGAGAGAGAGAGAGAGAGGGAGAGGGGAGAGAAAGAGTAGGGAGGGAGAGAGGGAGAGAGAGAGGAGAGGGAGAGAGGGAGAGAGAGAGAGAAGAGAGGAGAGAGGGAGAGAGAAAGAGAGAGGGACAGAGGGAGAGAGAGGAGGAGAGAGGAGAGAGAGGAGAGAGAGAGGGAGAGAGGGAGCGAGAGAGAGAGAGAGGGGAGAGGAGAGAGCGAGAGAGAGAGGGAGATAGGGAGATAGGGAGAGAGAGAGGGGGAGAGAGGGAGAGAGGGAGAGAGGGAGAGGGAGAGAGGAGAGAGGGGAGAGAGAGAGGAGAGAGGGAGAGAGAGAGGAGAGAGGGAGAGAGGGAGGGAGAGGGAGAGAGGAGAGAGGGAGAGAGAGGGAGAGAGAGAGAGAGGTGAGAGGGAGAGAGGGAGATAGAGAGAGAGAGGGGGGAGAGAGGGAGAGGGAGAGAGAGAGAGGGAGAGAGGGAGAGAGAGAGAGAGGGAGAGAGAGGGAGAGGAGAGAGAGAGAGAGAGAAGGAGAGAGGAGGAGAGGGAGAGAGGGAGAGATAGAGAGATAGAGAGAGGGGGAGAGAGAGAGGGAGAGAGGGAGAGAGGAGAGAGGAGAGAGGAGAGAGGGAGAGAGGGAGAGAGGGAGAGAGGGAGAGAGGGAGAGAGGGAGAGAGGGAGAGAGGGAGAGAGCGAGAGAGGGAGAGAGGGAGAGAGGAGAGGGAGAGAGGGAGAGAGGGAGAGAGAGAGAGGGAGAGGAGAGAGGAGAGAGAGAGAGAGAGAGGGAGAGAGAGAGAGAGAGAGAGAGAGAGAGAGGGAGAGGGAGAGGGAGAGAGAGTGTAAGTGCGTGGTGTGTGTGTGTGTATGTGTGAGTGTGTGTGTGTGTGTGTGAGTGCGTGCGTGCGTGCGTGTGTGTATGTGTGTACATGCGTGTGTGCGTACGTGCGTGCGTGCGTGCGTGTGTGTGTGGAGAAGTATATTCGGGTAGACTTAACTTACACGATAAGGGGATGTACCCAATAACCGTCAATGTTTCAGAGAAAGACGACGAATTTGTGAAAAGTCGTGCTACCAACCAGAATTCGCCGTCGTCTTTAAAGACAAGTTCCATTTTGACCTGTTCGTTTTTCGTCACCCGTGTCCACTCCGCGCACCTGAAAGTTGCACGTGGACGCTAATGTTCTGTTCAGTGGACAATCACACGCAATTTAGGGTTTGGTAACGAATTGTTGACACCATTCGTTGACCCTGCAAACAGTTAACCACGCAGTTGTACTAAATACATATCTAATTATTACTAACATTTAGTAATTTCAGTGTTCATTGTTGAAGAGAATCGAATTGTAATTTTAAAAGCTTGTGTTTTATAAATAACGTTTACACAACATGAGATATACAATGTATGGACATATGAGTGATATAGCTGCACGGTGTCGCTGTGACTGATTTTGCTGTTTGATAAACATTTACGCCATTTACATTGACACCAATATGAATGCAAAGCGAGTGTGTCCAATCAGATACACGTATGGCTGATTCTTGACCCTACCGAAAACGTGTCCAATCTATCTATGATTCTCCCTCGAAGTAACATGAAGCAATAGAGACATGTCATTGAATCAATTCCCCCCAGAAAAATTATTGTATATTTCCAGTTAATCTAATTATAACTGCGCTTGCATCCGTGTGTACAATGTTATGTTGACATTTCCCTCCTAGATAGTGTTTGCATTGGGAGACATAATTTCAGGGATTACGCTAAACTTATGGAGAAAACTAACGTGTGTTTATTTCCATGTCGGAAATAAACTGGGAGGACCTCAACGGGCTCACGGAATGGGAAGAGACCTGGTTAATGAACTTCCATCCAGCTAGATGTGAAACACCTAATTCGAAGCACGAGAAAGCTAGACAACGAGCAGCCAATCAGGGAGAACTATACAAAAGCTAGACAACGAGCAACCAATCAGGGAGAACTACACAAAAGCTAGACAACGAGCAGCCAATCAGGGAGAACTATACAAAAGCTAGACAACGAGCAACCAATCAGGGAGAACTACACAAAAGCTAGACAACGAGCAGCCAATCAGGGAGAACTACACAAAAGCTAGACAACGAGCAACCAATCAGGGAGAACTACACAAAAGCTAGACAACGAGCAACCAATCAGGGAGAACTACACAAAAGCTAGACAACGAGCAACCAATCAGGGAGAACTATACAATAATTTATTTCCTCTCCCAAGTGCTCGTGCTACCCCTGCCACTGCATCAACTGCACTGGATGTGTATTTACAATAATCTGCACATGGCACCAGAGTGATTATAATTACATTTTATGTAGTCAAAAATGAAAACAAGTTCTCAATTCGCCTGCTTCCAAATTATTGTTATGTAATTAACTGTTAATTCCTTTTCTCACATCTCTATTACTACATCAGGTCGACACTGCACAACGCATCACTACCCCAACTTAAGCAGTTGCATTAATTTCCAGTTGTATATCGAATTAAATGTAAATTGGTTACTGTACTTCTTCTACGCAACAACCGACATACTTAGTTAATATATTACGTATTACTGATATCCCTAGCATCCTTAGATCATCTGTTTCCAAACAACCTGGTGTTTCTAAAACTAAGCTCAATATTGGTAAACTTGCTTCCTCTGTAGCTGCGCCGACAGTCTGGGATCAACTATCCATCACAATTAAACATCTTCTGAATATATACCCACCATTCATTAAAAAACGCGAAAAAAACATATTTGTTTGAAATTGCTTTTCCACCATAAATGTTATGCTGCCCCATGCTCCAATTACGACATTTGCCTGTCCCCGTTTATGACTACGACAAACGATTTTGTTTGTTTCGCCTCTGAGCTTGAATACTAAATGTCATAGGCGCTATAAGAGTGTTGCAATTAATATTATATAATTACTATTAAATCATCACCAACCCGTCACCGAATCTACACGTACCCGTCACTGAATCTAAACGTACCAGTCACTGAATCTAGACGTACCAGTCATTGCATCTACACGTACCCGTCACTAAATCTACACGTACCCGTTACGGAATCTATACATACCCGTCACTAAATCTACACGTACCCGTCACTAAATCTACACGTACCCGTTACTGAATCTATACGTACCCGTCACTGAATCTAAACGTACCAGTCACTGAATCTAGACGTACCAGTCATTGCATCTACACGTACCCGTCACTAAATCTACACGCACCCGTCACTGAACCTATACGTACCCGTCACTGAATCTACACGTAACCGTCACTGAACCTATACGTATCCGTCACTGAATCTACACGTAACCGTCACTGAATCTACACGTACCCGTCACTGAATCTACACGTACCCGTCACTGAATCTACGCCTACCCGTCACTGAATCTACGCCTACCCGTGACTGAATCTACACGTACCCGTCACTAAATCTACACGTACCCGTTACTGAATCTATACGTACCCTGAATCTTTCAGCGCCTCCGAATGGATATTTCCAGATTTATGGCGCTTTATAAATGTTCTTCTTCTTATTATTATTAATCTACACGTACCTGTCACTGAATCTACACGTACCCGTCTCTGAATCTGCCCGTACCCGTTACTGAATCTACACGTACCTGTCAATGAATCTGCCCGTACCCGTCACTGAATCTACACGTACCTGTCAGTGAATCTACACGTACCAGTCACTGAATCTACACGTACCCGTCACTGAATCTACGCGTACCAGTCACTGAATCTACACATACCCGTCATTGAATCTACACCTACCCGTCACTGAATCTACACATACCCGTCTCTGAATCTACACGTACCGATCACTGAATCTACACGTACCAGTCACTGAATCTACACGTACCAGTCACTGAATCTACACGTACCCGTCACTGAATTTTCCCTTCCACTCTCCCCGACCGACCGGGTTCCGTAAACGGATCATATAGAGGTTTGGCGGGATGGCGCTGTTACTGGATTCTAGGCGGGAGATGCACTTGACCGCTGTGACGGCGTACCAGTGGCCCTTGACCAGTCCGCACTCCATGGCCACACACTCGGCCGCCGACTTCACCTGAAGAAGACATTGCAAATAACGACACTACGTTATTGAAACGTACTTACGACGTTGTAGCGGCCGATAACTCGTCAAAAGTCTAAGACGTCGTAAAGTTAGTCTAGTTGCGTTTCACTTTTCTCCTCAGTAGTTTTAAATCAGTAGGGGTAAGTTTACGTTAGTTGGAATCAACTAACGACATGACATGGAATCGACATGCCCACTTTCAGTAAAATTGTGTTTAATGTCTACACTGGATATCCTTTACATTCGACAATGTTTGACGTTTGGTAGACGAACGGCAAAGTCGGCAGCTTAGGAAAAAAGGTTTTCAGAAACAGGAGAAATACAAGGATTCCCCATCGCGACTTGATGAATTCTATGTCGATTTACCTACGTTGTTGAGCTTACATTTTTCCGGTCGTTATAAACTTTTCGATTGACCTTTCTGCGTATGCGCGATAAATGTTAAATCAATAATGTGCAGCGAAACAACGAAGTGTTTTTGGTATAAATGCCACGGGCTGTTCGTCAACTCCCCTGTGATGTTTACTGTGAAGAGTTGCCTAAAATGTCGTTCAGTACATTAAAATATTACGTTTATTTAAATAACTGTCACGGATTATGGCACGTGATTTTGCGCTTGCTATCAAAACATGCCTCAAAATTTGTTTGCCTCATGTTAATTTGCGACAAGTAACTTTGCTGAGAGGTTATATACATCCTAACGAGCAGCCCGTAGTAATTATACCATAAATGCTTTGT
>JAODUO010000359.1:220000-235000 GCA_025642075.2 Ridgeia piscesae | reverse complement strand
GTGAGTGAGTGAGTGGGTGGGTGGGTGGGTGGGTGAGTGGGTGAGTGAGCGAGCGAGCGAGCGGGGGGTGGGTGGATGGATGGATGGATGGATGGATGGATGGATGGATGGATGGATGGATGGCTGGTGGATGGGTGGGTGGGTGGGTGGGTGGGTGGATGGATGGGTGGGTGGGTGGGTGAGTGAGTGAGTGAGTGAGTGATGGCATGTATTTGCATGTATGTCTATGTATGTGTCTGGATATGTTTGCGTGGGAGTATGCGTGCGTACGCGCGTATGTATGTGCTTGTATTTGTCAGAGTGTATATGCGTATCAGTGTGCGCGCGTGTGCGTATTATGTGCATGTGTGTTTGTGCGTGTGTATTTTCAGCTTTCCAGATTCATGCAATACATAACACTTCTACGAGATAACAGTGTATGTAACAGTTTTACGAATCGCAGCTTTTTCGTATCTGATAGTCTTATGTCTTTCCACCGTCGTCTTATACGTTAGTGAAATGCTGCTGACTCCAAAGTTGTACCGTTTGTAGTACCTTACGTAGTAGCTTACGCAGTACCTTACGTAGTAGCTTATGTAGTAGCTTACGTAGTACCTTACGTAGTAGCAATCTATAGTTCTTTAGGTTTTTACTCCAGGCAGCGAAACACATGTCTAGCGTTGCCCCCTAAACATGGACGCGGTAGGGTAGTTCGATAACTCAAGCAGCCACCTCGCTGGAGCTCTAGAATGTTAAGAGAAGATTTCATGGTTTGAGAGTTCCTTCTGCTTTTAAGGAACCGTTTCTGTCACCACACTGTGTCTGTGTCCATCGAAAGTTGCCTAAAAGAAGTTAGCAACTTTATTTGTGTTTTTGTGCCAGAAAACGTGTCTCGCATCTTAAAAACTGTTCGTGTTTTCTGGTCTTTCCCATATAGATATTGGTAAAATTCCTAACAACATCTCAAGAAAGAGAATACTCTGACTGACATGCACACTCACGTGGCGTGCGGTTCCGGAGAAAGATTTTGTGTAATAACGCAGTAACAGAAAGATCAACGAAAGAAAATAACCAACGAATTCCAGACGTCTCATACAAACACAAAATCAGCAGCCAACGTTATGTCATTAGTAAGATACCAAAGCAGCAATGCTTCGGAACTATTAATTGTGTTTATGAGTAAATCTCGTTTAGAGTGTGAAAGTTCTTATAATCAGACACATGCACGATAATCTAACTAAGGAACTTCCCCTTAGGAGGGCCTGCGGTGCTGGAGTGGAGTGACGTCACAACAAGATGTGGTTTACAAGTGTTGTTAGTTTAAAAAACGTAGCCAGTTTAGTGACCAAGAAATATCGATTACTTGCGTTATATTATTGGCCTGTTATTATTCTCCTTAACAGGAATACAATTTTACAATGTACATGGAATATATATATATATATATATATATATATATATATATATATATATATATATAAAATATATATATATATATATATATATATATATAGTATTAATATAATAATCAATTCATTGAAATATATATTAAAATACAATAAGAAGCATGTTGAATGTAAAATATAACTATACCAAAGCATGATTAAAATAATTTTAATTATTTATACATAACACAATATAGGCAATAAGGGTTTATTTACTTTGTTACCATTATAGAAGCCATACACCACATACACATGCATACACACGCACATACGCAAAACTTACATTGCCACACACCCACACATATCACCACATACACACATACATATTATATATATATATATATATATATATATATATATATATATATATACATATTTTTATATATTATATATGAAATATATATATATATATATATATATATATATATATATATATATATATATGTATATATATACATATATATAAAATATATATATATATATATATATATATATATATATATATATATATATATATATATATATATGTATGTATATATATATGTATATATGTATATATATATGTATATATATATATATTATATATATACATATTATATATATATATATGTATATATATATATATATGTATATATAATTATATAATATATATATTATTATACATATATACATATATAAAACATATATAATATATATATATATATATATATATATATATTATATATATATATATATGTATATATATATATATGTATATATATATATATGTATATATATATATATACATATATATATATATATATATATATGTATTATATATATATATATATATATATATATATGTATATATGTATATATATAGATATATGTATATATGTATATATATATATATGTATATATATATATACATGTATATATATACATATATATATATATATATATATATATATATATATATAATGTTTATGTAATTATTTTAATTTATATGTAAACCGCCTTGAATAGTTTTAACTAGAATTGGTGCTATATCAGTGCATTTACGTATATATATATATATATATATATATATATATATATACATTTTACTTATTCACATATATAATGTGCATTACACATGTATAAGCTACACACGTATGTGCAGTACCGTGTCGTCACGCCGGCGTCACGCCGGCGTCACGCCGCAGTGAACCACGTACTGCCGTGCATTATTCAACGGGCACCGTCCTCAGAGCGACCAGTCCAGCCGAGGCCAGACCAGTCGCACATACATAATTGATCGTGCGATAGTGACGCTGCCTCCGCTCGCACACAAACCTTTGTGACAAGTAATCGATACTCGTGACAAACTGCTATGCGTTGACACGGCTCCGTACAGCGCCAGACACGCACCTTCCCGACACATCTAGGCTCGACGCGAAAACCGGACTGTCGTTGCACAATTCACAGCGGAGATCTTACCCGCGACACCGTCAGACAATCTCCTCTGTCCGACGGCCATGTCTATTCTGCTTACAGCCGGCAAGAACGCCGTCAGGTCGAAGCCCAGCAAAGGGAAGAAAAAGAAGAAAGCGCCCACCGCAGTCGTATCTAGGTAGGTGGCGTGTGTGTGTAGTTGGGCTTCCCGTGTGGTTAAGGCGCGCATGCGTGGCTAATGCATCAGCTTGCTCGCACACACACACAGGGGACGTCGTGAGGGCTGTAGCGAAGTTGTGCTTCAGTTCCTTTGGTGACGTATCTTTCCGAAAGTCGTCTTTGGACCATGATAACGCCGAAAATGTATGGTGGTGAAGCAATTTCATAGAAATACCTTGTGAGTTTGTTACGAAAGGTGGCTATAGTTTCAGAAGATTTACTTGTAATAGGAAGTTGATTCCAGAGTGTTGGCACAGCCACAGAGAAAGCATGTTTGACAATATTAAGCTAAGTCTTAGGAATACAAAGTTGTTTGGAAACGGATTATTTCAGGGTCCTAGAGGTATCAGAAAAATGCACATGATTAACTGTGTATGTCAGTTGTTGTTGTTGTTGTTGTTGTTGTTATGGGTGAGTTAGCGCTGTATTTTGAATATATTGTTTCGAGAGATTCTGTGTTCAAATTCTACTATGACAGTTTCGAAACACTGAAAAGTTCGTTCAGTCTGTAATACAAATCTATCACGTGGTCTCACCAGACGTCTCTGCCTGTCTCGGGATATCCTTGCTGCTCAGTGTCAGGTCAAACCAGCTGTCTCTAAACTTCTTCCGTAGTTCAACCTTGAGTTATCTTGGTCAGTCTCTTTTCTTCGGTGCATGACTGAATCGTGTTATCAGTCCAGGGTTTTATGCAGAGACCCGTCCACCCGTTATTTGGACGGGTAAAGCCCGTTTTGAACGGGTAGAAATCAGTGGACGGGAAAACACATAAGTAATGTCAGTTGTGCCTTGACAACGGGTGTCCCATGTGATTTGTAGTTTATTGCAGGTCATAATCACATCTAACTGACTTATATGTATAAGAGTTAACATGCTTGTGTCATTCAAAATTCCATTCTAGATGCATATTCTATAGACATTCTAGTTGCACGCGCCGTACTCTATAGATATTCTAATAGTGTACGCGATGTCAATTGTAGCCCCGATGATGTGATGTATTCGAAAACACTCCCGCGTTGAAGGATAACGTTCTCGTGTGGGGAAATAGTTCCGCATGAATAGGTTTGAATCATTTATGCCGATGCCACAGTTGGAGGCTTTTATTGAGCAACACGAACTGTCCATTTGAAGAGGTCACATGGATGTGCCTCATGAGATATCATTTTCTGGGTGAATGCAGCTGTCGTATGATATTGGTGAGTTCGAGAAATGCTCTCCCAAAACAAATCAACCGAGTCGCGCTGGATGGACGACGTGGTCAACGGAGCGTGACCAACGGAGGCTGACTCGGTACTTATTGCTCGCGGTGCTACATTTCTGTCATTGCGGTTCAGCCGATGTGTCGCTATCTGCTTTATTGATTGGCTCAATCAATGCCGCCGCCGACAACGATTGTCCTCTGACAGATTGTCATCTGTTATGTGTTATCGTGGTTACAGCGACGCATCGCATCGCATGTGACACTCGCAACGTCGACACGTGCAGTTGCAACGGTTCGGCTGCGGAATTAGGGGTTTCAAAAAGTGATAAGAGAGAGAGAGAGAGACAGAGAACTGGCGCGCACGTGCACGTGCACAAGCACGTGTTTGCGTGCATGATTGTTCACGTGAACGTGTGTGGTGTGTGTGTATATATTTGTATATATATATATATATATATATATATATATATATTTTTTATATTTATTTATTTATATATATATATATGTGTGTGTGTGTGTGAGAGAGAGAGAGAGAGAGAGAGAGAGACAGACAGACAGACAGACAGACAGAGAGATACCGAGTGACAGGAGGGGTGTGGAGTGAGGAAAGGAGAGAAAGACACAGAAGTTGTGGGTGGGTGAGTGAGTGAGTGAGTGAGTGGTGGGTGAGTGAGTGAGTGAGTGAGTGAGTGGGTGGGTGGGTGGGTGAGTGAGTGAGTGAGTGAGTGAGTGGTGGTGGGTGGTGGGTGGGTGGGGGTGGGTGGGTGAGTGGGTGGGTGAGTGAGTGAGTGGGTGGGTGGGTGAGTGGGTGGGTGGGTGAGTGAGTGAGTGAGTGGGTGAGTGAGTGAGTGAGTGAGTGAGTGAGTGAGTGAGTGAGTGAGTGAGTGAGTGAGTGAGTGAGTGAGTGAGTGAGTGAGTGAGCGAGCGAGCGAGTGAGTGAGCCAGTGAGCGACCCAGTGAGGTGCGTGGATGGGTGGATAGCTGGCTTTACATGTGTTGGTGTGTACGTCTGTGCACGTGGCTGTGCTTTTGTATGTAAACATGCATGTGCGTACTCAGTGGTCCCTCATTAACCTTGATGTAGATAATCCATAAACAAGACCAAGTTTTTATTTTTACACTTGCCCTTCGGATGTGCTAACCACTGCACTATCGCGCACCTTATCGTTGGACAAACCGAATACATCAAAACAATTAAATAATTGATGAGATGTTTTGATAATGTGATGATTGTATCAGGTGACACAATTAACATATATATGTGATAGAATACCAAGTCCAGGCGACGTCAATTAAAAGCAGCACCAGTCACGCTATATGGGAATGTACCGTTTGCACTATCACCCTTTCGAGTTTTCTCGCATGCGGTAGGGTAGTTCCGGGTAAACCGAACCATCACGTAAAACGAAGCAGTCAACATTTACGTTAGCTGCGTGGATTTACGCCATCTGGTGATTGTCACAAAAACTATCACTGATAAGTGACACATTGGCCACTAGGTGGCAGGTAAATCAACATCATCATGCTGTCGGTCGCGATGCGACTAAGACTGCTTCCATCACTTGACTACTGCTCTCCATTTATCTCTCTGCTGTGAGAGTGATGTCCATGTGTCGGTCTTTATATCTCTCAGCTTCAGGTTTCTCTTGGTGGTATTTTTCCTTAAAATAAATACTATTCCCAAAAAAACATGCATTATGGACAACGATTGGTTGAAGCAAAATAAGCCGAACGCTGACGTACGACAGTATTGATTGGTCCTTACAGCTTCATGAACAGCATTCCATTCGAGTGCTGGATAATGGCGTTGAAACGAGGGCGCCAGGTCCTAGATTTTATTTTGGATTTAATATTATGTTCTTATGACTACAACTTGCATGTTGAGGGTTTACTGCCTGCCAATTTGTGTTTAGTTTCTTTATGAAACTCGGAACAATGTTCGCAATTTGAAGGATTCCGCCTGCAACACGGACAATGGCTACTTGCTAACCACTCACGCACAAATGCCCATTTTTTGTTGTTCTTATGTGGAATAAGGTTTAGGGTTAGTGTTATGGTTATGGTTGTGGTTGTGGTTGTGGTTATGGTTGTGGTTGTGGTCGTGGTCGTGGTCATGGGCAGGGGCAGGGGCAGGGGCAGGGGCAGGGGCAGGGGCAGGGGCAGGGGCAGGGGCAGGGGCAGGGGCAGGGGCAGGGGCAGAGTTAGATTGAAGGTACTTTTGACAAGATTGACATTAGTTGTTTTACATGCATGTGTACGTGAGTGGTTAACATGTAGCCATCATCTGCAACACGCTCAAATGGTCAATAAAACATCCAGCTTTAAAACAAAAGTACAGCAGGGTTAAACGCAATACCCTTTGATGTTTAATTTTCCCACGTTCTTGACAGCAGACTTCCTGCTACAAATTACTTCTCTGTCAATTATGGACAGGCGACGTAACTCGGAGAATGCCGATGAAATGGGAACCACCTTTTTTCAACAAATGTAACTGAACGCGGGAAAGTTAAACATCAAAGGAAATTGCTGCTAATTCTGCTCGCCTCGGTATTATTGTCAATCATTTTGTTTTGAAACTGGATATTTTAATTACCATTTGAACGCATTGTAGGGGAATTTTTCAAATTGCGAACATTGTTCCGAGCTTAACAATGTAACTAAACACAAATTGGCAGGCAGTATACCTCCAGCATCCATGCTGTAGTTAAAAGAACGTAATATTAAATTAAAAACTAAAACCTTCGTGCTGGCGCCCTCGATTTAAGCATGTTTATACCACTGTTTTCTCCCAACGAATCACGTTTGCAAATATCCGTGAAAATAATCGAGACTTATCTACTCCAGCGTAAATAACACACGTCGACATATGGTGTTTGTGCGCATTCGCGTCTAATTAATCTACAACGTTTTTGCCATATTACTATTGTGGGCCGTTTTAACGCAGACGTCGATTAATTTTCTCGAGTACGCTACATTAGCTGACGGCCGACACCGGAAACATTTATTATCCGACTCTCGCGAATGTGTCACTCGTCGTTTCGATAAACGCGCGCACGTGCAAAATGATCATCGATGTTTTGACAACAAAATCTGCAGTCTCGTCTGCTGGAGGCATTTCTAGACGCCATTTGCAATGTCGGCGTGAACCGTTCATTGCTGCCTCTCTGTCTGATTTAGTTCTTCCTGTTTCCGTTTCAAAATAAGACATTGTTATGAAATATATGCACAGTCTGTGTTCATAGAGTGTTTTGTTATTGTGGTCACATATGTGGTTACATATGGTAATTAGAGTTCATTGTGGGGCAGATAATCAGTGTTAAAATAAAAAACATGAGTTCTTGTGTAGCGCTGAATGGACTGCTAAAATCTCTTTACAATTTGCTCCCAGGCTGACCATTTCACTAAGGTACAGAGCTCTTAAAAATTAATCGTTAAACAAAACCCGTTATTCAATTAAATGAGTTTTATTAAAACGCAAATATCCCTTACCGTTTTACCGAGGACACTATTTCCGTGACACTGCAGTGACAATGTCACGTGGGCGCGACATGGTGCTGGCAGTGTTCATGTATTCATGACCATTGTTCAGGAAAACAATTGAAAATATCTTGTTTTTTCTGTAAACGTATTTGGTAAATTGCAATTAAACCGCGAAGATTCTTTCACACAAACATCCACCGTCGTCAACAGCCAGATACTAATACAGATGCGTGATTTGGAGAATGTAGAACCAGCGAACTCACACAACGCTCGAAACAGCAGTACATTATCCACACCAGCGTCCTCTCGTGTGAGAGTCTTGTACTATATTACTGTTCTCTTCTTAACTGTCCTCAACGAAGCTGATACGTGTCACATCTATCGATCGCCTTATATGTTCTGTATTCTTTTATTCACGTAAACGTAACGATGTAACCTGCATCGTGGAACCTCCAGCAGGTGAAAGTCAGCGGTACGTGACGCACGGGTCGGCTGGTGCCGGACCAGTAGGTCGGTCAAGTATGACGCGACTATGACGTGACCACTGCGAAACGTCAACAGTAGAAGTTTGTAGTCGATGCGTTGTTTAATCGGAGCCAGTAAAGACCAGCAGTGGTCGTGTTTCTTCGTTCTGGATATGAGCCGGGCAGCAGCGTTTTGCACTCTTTGGAGTCTGGTGAGAAGATGGTCGGAGGTACCGTACAGTAGGCAGTTTCCGGTGTCAAAGCGAGACGTCACGTAGGTATGAACTATAATTTCGACGATTTTCCGTTCAAGAGGATTTCGAATTCTTCCAATACAGTGGAGATGGAAATATGCCACACGACAAATGTGCTGTATGTTGCTTTTCATACTTAGAACGTCATCAAAGAAAACGCCAATGTTCTTAGCAACAGACACAACAGACACAGCGGTATGACCAAGTTCTATGTGCGGCATAGAAAGTTTATTCTTGATATGTGGAGCACACATCATCATCATTTCAGTTTTTGCAACATTGAATTTCAGTTTATTCATACCCATCCATTCCTGTATTTCTGCGACACCTGCTTGAATGCGCTTCACGGCCTGAATTGTATCTTCTTCTGAGAGCGGACTGAACGCGATGTACAGTTGCGTGTCGTCAGCATATAGGTGGACGTTTATCCCGTGTCAAGAAGGTCACCAGGAATTTCTTATGAAAATGATGTAAAATGACTTGCTTTCATCTTGCGGTAGGTCTTTAGTTCCCTTCGAGAAGGAGGCATGCGCATCGCAATACGATAATGTACAGCGCAATGGTCAGAAACGAGATCAGCGATCACCGCGTCGACCACGCAGGAATAAGTACAGGCAGTTATTAATTCTTAAATGTGGCCTTCTTGGTGTGTTGCTGTTTCCACGTATAGTGTCATGTCATTACAGTTCAACATGCCACGGGAGCGTCTCACGTGAACGCCAGTATTAATGTCAAAATTAAAATCGCCAATTGTAAACTGTTCATCAGAAGCCTTCTTCTTAGCTCGCCTTTTCCCACTAGGTGGGGCCAGCGGCCAGAATTCCTGATTTCCATAATGTTCTGTCCTGGGCATCCTCCGGGGTGATCCGCAGTTCCTGCATGTCCCTTCGGACGCAATCCATCCATCTCCCTCTTGGTCTACCCCTTGGTCTTTTTCCTGGCACTCTCATGTCAACAACTGCTCTCATTTCGTTGTTTTCTTCCATTCTCTGCATATGTCCATACCAGCGTAGTCTCATTTCTCTGACTTTCTCTTTTATGCTATTCCCGCCTAGCGTCGTGTATATATCCAGAATACCAACAAACTCTGACGAAATCCACAGCCGATGATCCGTTCTGCCTTTTGGTGATGGGCGATAATCCACGAGCAGAATTACACATTTCCGTATAGCGTTAACTTTATGCTCATATCTTCAAAAAAGAATGTTGCTCAATGTTTTCAAAGGTGTTGCTTTGACATATTCCTTGTGTAACATTGCAATGCCGCCGCCGAGACGACTGGATTTGAGATGATAATGGATAAAATTGTATCCGGGTGGCACCAGAGCTCTGGTTACAGAGACGTCAGAGTCTTTGTTAGTGAGCCACGTTTTAGTAATTGCAACAATGTCTAGGTCATGTTCGTGGACATGGTCTAAAATGTCAGTTGTCTTGTTGCGAACGGATCTTGTGTTGATGATGCATAATAAAGCTGTTATAGTCGAACAAATGAGTGGATTCGATGTTACTGTGACGGAAATTAGGTTGTCGTGGTGTTGTTGTGAAGACAGCACTCGCACGTAGGGGCTGGCTGGTCGATGGCCGATTACAGTAGAGATAGTTTGTTGGTGTTGACGTTGACGTCCGCCTCGACAGCCACGCTTGGTTGGTCGCCTTACAGCGATGCCAAGTTCACGTATGGTGCTCCAAGTACGAGGACTCAAACTTGACGAATTGCGATCGGTCGACTGGTCTTGGTAAGGCTCGGCCATGCAGTGCGACATTCACTGATTCACGACGGTGGACCTGCAGACTGGTTGGTAGTTGACGGTATTTGTGAATAATTGACGTCACTGCTAACCGATTAGTGGTTCAGTTCGTTGATAAAATCATTACAAATTTACGAAGATGTTGTACATATATCTCAATTCATCCGTTGAACACAGACTAGATGTACTCACAGTCACCTCTGCCAAACAATAGCTGTGCCAGATAAGAGCAACTTACAGAAAGATCGCAATGTTACAGAGCTCTCTGTCTGAGGCGCTTGAGGTTTGCATGGAGGCCTTATCGCAAGAAAGATATTAACATGCGAGAAAGAATGCAAAGCAGATGAACCAAAATGATTCCAAAACTCAGGGATATTTGTTATGAAATGCGTCTCAGAGAATGTGGGCATGAAAATATTGACAAAAATATTTGTTCTCGGTTAAAGAAGAGAGAAGGACTAAATGACATGAAGTTACATTAACAAAGACGCAGTGTAGACTAGACATCAGAAAGTTCTCATTTTCATTAAGAACAATACATGAATGGAACATATTATCAGCTGATTGTGTAGGTGCTAGTAGTGTCAATAATTATGTTTAAAAATAAAATCGACATATGCCTCAGAAGGGCAGCATACACATAGATAGATAGGTTGGACTCTCGATAAACCAAAGGGCTTCATTGTCCACCTGCCATCTATATTTGACTGTCCAGGTGGCCAATCTTGTTAAATCTTATATTGCGTTGCGTTGCGTTGCGTTGCGTTGCGTTGCGTTGCGTTGCGTTGCGTTGCGTTGCGTTGCGTTGCGTTGCGTTGCGTTGCGTTGCGTTGCGTTGCGTTGCGTTGCGTTGCGTTGCGTTGCGTTGCGTTGCGTTGCGTTGCGTTGCGTTGCGTTGCGTTGCGATGCGTTGCGTTGCGTTGCGTTGCATGGCGTTGCACTGCACTGCACTGCACTGCACTGCACTGCACTGCACTGCACTGCACTGCACTGCACTGCACTGCATTGCATTGCATTGCATTGCATTGCATTGCATTGCATTGCTCTGCAGTGCACTGCACTGCATGCATTGCGTTGCGTTGCGTTGCGTTGCGTTGCGTTGCGTTGCGTTGCGTTGCGTTGCGTTGCGTTGCGTTGCGTTGCGTTGCGTTGCGTTGCGTTGCGTTGCGTTGCGTTGCGTTGCGTTGCGTTGCGTTGCGTTGCGTTGCGTTGCGTTGCGTTGCGTTGCGTTGCGTTGCGTTGCGTTGCGTTGCGTTGCGTTGCGTTGCGTTGCGTTGCGTTGTATGGCGTTGCACTGCACTGCACTGCATTGCATTGCATTGCATTGCATTGCATTGCATTGCATTGCATTGCATTGCATTGCATTGCACTGCACTGCACTGCACTGCACTGCACTGCACTGCACTGCACTGCACTGCATTGCATTGCATTATACATGTCACATCCATCCAACACTAAGTGCTTGTACCTATGTGTTCCTACTTGTATCATCCAAGTCCATTGGGTCCTATTATCCGCCTACACTATATTAAATCATTATCGCAATTACCTAAAAGGTCACCCAGAAGAAGACCATTAATATGATGAACCTATGATTCATATTTACAGGTTCAATCACGGATATTAATACACTAACGTCTAATTATTGTGGTTGGTGGGATTAGCGACATGTCACGTGTTCCTGGTGTATGGCGCATTACAGCTAATGCACAAGCCGTGTCGACGAATAGTGTGTCTGCATTATTTAGCGCTTATAAATATACAGTCCACCTTGAAATAGCGCAGGATGCTGCGAACGTCAACGTCTATCGAGTATTCCGTTTAATCAGTCGTGTGTGTTTGTTAAGTTGTACTGAGTGACCCCGCAGAAGGAGTAACTCTTATGCCAACACAAGACACTAAACACTAAGTGACAGCTCCTACAAGCCATAGGATAATTTCTTATACGTGACAATGTTATCTGTCATTAGACCATTGAGCTACCTGTGCGCTTTGCATTATGCACACACGGGCGTCGATCGGTGGGGGACGGGGGGACGCGTCCCCCCCCACTTTTCAGCGTGGGGGGACAGCATAGGAATTGTCCCCCCACTTTTCAGCTCAGAAAAATTGCGAGGCATATAGCCTGACTCACCACTCCTCTCTCTTAAAAGCCGCTACACAGGACTAGCTAGACTATAAACTCGCGATATGAAGTTCCGACCATGCACCCATTAGAAAATCGACAAGATAAATTGCTTGGCTGGCCACACCGCGCAACTTAATCTTACTTTAGTAAATAACCATCATGCCGGACTGCGCCGTTGCCGGGCTCTATCAGTTTGCAACCTTGTGTTGATATTATTTATAGGCTCTAGCACGGGCGTCGATCGGTGGGGGACGGGGGGACGCGTTCCCCCCCCCCATTTTTCAGCGTTGGGGACTGCATAGGAATTGTCCCCCCCCCACTTTTAAGTTCAAAAAAATTGCGGTGCATGTAGCCTGACTCACCACTCCTCTCTCTTAAAAGCCGTTACATAGGACTAGTAGCTTGACAATAAACTCGCGATATGAAGTTCCGACCACCCATTAGAAAATCGACTGGCCACAGCGCAAAACTTGATCTTACTTCAGTAAAATTATAATCATCATGCCGGTGTAGCACTTACATTTTCCGGGCGTTATAAACGTTCCGATTGACGTTTCTGCGCATGCGCGATAAATGTAAAATCATTAATGTGCAGCGAAAGGACAATGCATTTATGGTATAATATTACTCGCACTTGTTATGATATATATATATATATATATATATATATATATATATATATATATATATATATATATATATATATAAGTTATTTGTAGCAAATTAACACGAGGCAAACAAGTTTTGAGGCATGTTTTGATAGCAAACGTGACTATAGTGTGCCATAACCCGTGACGATGATTTAAACAAACGTAAGATGTTATTGTATTGAACGACATTTTAAGCAACTCTTCACAGTAATCATCACAGGGGAGTTGATGAACAGGCCGTGGCATTCATACCAAAAATGCTTTGTCGTTTCGCTACACATTGGTGATTTTATGTTTATCGCGCATGCGCAGAAACGTCAATCGGAAAGTTGATAACGACCGGGAAAATGTAAGCGCGACACCGGGCTGAGCCGCTGCCGTGCTCTATCAGTTTGCTGCCTTGTGTTGATATTATTAGTAGATTCTAGCCATCAAGCAAATTATAAATTATGAAATTTGTGTTTCTCATTCACCCCTTACCTGCTTGATGCTTATCGCCTACGACCGAAGCGGCGGATTCCTGCACTTTGTGTAACTTATTCCCATTTGAGTGATGACAAATTTCTTTGCCAAAATGTAGGATTGGGAAGTTCTACACAGCATGGGCGTCGATCGGTGGGGGACGAGGGGACCACGATCCCCACTTTTCAGCCTGAGGGGACAGCATAGGAAATGTCTCCCCACTTTTTCAGTTCATAAAACAAATTTACAGCCATATAGCGAGGCTGATCACTCCCCTCTCTTAAAAACCGTACATCGGTCTAGTAGTAAAATTAATATACGAGTTCAGATATAAACATCCGACTACCCAGTGGAAAAGTATTAGATAAATTACTTGGTTGGCCGCAACTAGATCTTAGTTCAGTAAATATTCATCATGCCGGGCTCTGTCAATTTGCACCTTTGTGTTGATATATTAATAGGCATTAGCCATCAAGCACATTATAGATTAGTTTTTGTTTGTTCTGTCACCCCTTGGATTGCAGCCTGGTCGCCCTGGCGGATACTTATATCGCCTACGGCGGCACCAGCGGATTCCTGCACTTTGTATAATTTGATCCCATTTGAGTGATGACAAATTTCTTTGCCAAATGGTGGGATTGGGAAGTCCTACACAGGCACCCGTGTAACATTTATATCTTGTCACCACGGACCCTAGATATAAATAGAACACACTAGTAGAACTATAGGGGAAAGATTAATGCCATGGACTTAGTGCCACGGACTTATATGCACATAAGTCCGTGTTGTCACTCTATGAATCAGGCAAGCAGTTACGGGTCCAAAGTCTAGCCTCCAAATTCTCAGGGATTGGGGTGAGCCATGTCCTCTCTTCAAATATATGTAGCCAACATAAGTATTTTAAATAGCATAACACAAAGGCCTTGGTTTATTTTAGAATTAGCACCATATATTATATATATATATACATATACATATATATATATATATATATATATATATATATATATTAAAATTATATATTATATAATAATAAAAATACAAAAAACATATATGTATATATAAATTGGTCCCCCGTCCCCCCACTTTTAAAACCGGATCGACGCCCCTGCTTAATAGCATAACATATATATATATATATATATATATATATATATATATATATATATATATATATATATATATATATATATATATATATTATATCCGTATTACCATCGTCTTTGCTTCACTGGGGCCATCGCAAGGTACGGCACTTAATACACTATGTCCGTATCGCGATACGCTGCGATGCACGATATTCGCGCCATCTTTGTAAATTGTATTTAACAAGATTTAACAAGATTTAACAAGATTTAACAAGATTTAACAAGATTTAACAAGATTTAATTATTCTTCATTGTCATGGCTATGGCCTGCCGAAGGCTCGCGAATCTGTGCGAGCGTGGTTTTGTGTTTACGATATGATGCTGGACATCTTCTAGCATTCGGTAAAATGTAACTATTATGAGAGTAGTTATGAGGGTAAGCTCTAAGGGTAAGCTCTAAGGGTAAGCT
>JAODUO010000359.1:210000-215000 GCA_025642075.2 Ridgeia piscesae | reverse complement strand
GGGCAGTGACCACCCTCAGCGCCAAAAAAAGTCCGCTTGGCGTAAATGTTATGAAGAAGCTAATTAATTAATCATAAGATCATAACGTTGTGACCACAATATATACAGACTAGTCAGTTAATAGAAACAGCAAGAACTAGACCTGTACTATAACAATGTCGTTGTAAGCATACACATACAGCTTTGCCTAGCTCTGGCTCCCGCAAGCAGACATATGCAGCCCGTTCTGTCAGAACGGTCTGTTTTGTCTGCGACAGTTCACTGCTACAGCTAACGTGTTATCCTATATCTGGCGACAACGTGAAAGCTACAGACAATGGCTAACATAATCAAAATTGTAGTCACATTTATCTGCTAATGCATACGTAATTGTGATTGATGGGATTATAGCATGCACGTTCTAAGTACTTGCCCTCTTAGTCGTACTTATAAATGTCAACACAATTTGTAATAATAATAATTATTATAATAACAACTTATCGCTTCGACAGTGAAGCAACACCGAAAGTACGTTTTAAGCGGAAATGGTGATGTCGCTCTCGTAGATAGTAAGGATGACAAAGCGGCGATAGAACCGTAGCAGTTGAAATGTGTTATGATTGATTAAACTATTGTTGTGATTTGTAATCACAATTATTATTGGACATGCTTTGGATCGACAACGATTACTGTCTCATGTAATCACGACTACAATAAAATGTATATGTATACAAACTCGGCTTAATCATTCTCTGCAATTTGTCTACAGCTGTTATCAAATACATCATATCACACTACCAGCTGGAACAGATGCGTAAACATCTTAATTATTTGCCTAGGAAATGTCCCATATTCTACCGGTATAGGTTATATTGCGGTAAGAGCTTAAGTAATATGATCCTAATTGTAAAAATGAATATCATTACTTCACCTTTTTGAACGATGCATTTGAGTACGTCAGCTGCTACTCACTCGCTATTACTGTATTGTGATGAAATCGAAACATTAAATTATCTGCGTTTAAGATACCTTATTACTATCGTTGCTGCTGCTATTGTTTTTATTGTTGCTATTGTGGTTATTATTATTTGCTATTGTTATTGTTATTACTGTTATTATTTCTACTATTACTACTACTACTACTACTACTACTACTACTACTACTACTACTACTACTACTACGACTACTACTACTACTACTACTACACTTACTACTACTACTACTACTACTACTACTACTACTACTACTACTACTACTACTACTACTACTACTGTACTACTACTACTACTACTACTACTACTACTACTACTACTACTACTAATAATAATAATAATAATAATAATAATAATAATAATAATAATAATATACTATTACTATTACTATTACTACCACTACCACTACCACTACCACTACCACTACCACTACCACTACCACTACCACTACCTACTACTACTACTACTACTACTACTACTACTACTACTACCATTATTACCATTATTACCATTATTATCATTATCATCATTCCAGGAGGACTTCTCTGGTTTCGACGGCGGTGACGGTGCCTCCCTAGAATTCTTCATCCTCATCGACGAGACAGGCACATGCCACCAGGCCAGCATCCGGAGGTCTCGACCCGATCCGTCCGCCTCAGCCAGTCATCAACGGCTCTCACACAACCTGTTCGTCGACGGCTACATGATCATCGAGCACGGCATCGAGTCCCGACAGGGGGGTGCTGTCGGCCCTCCACCCTACACGACCCCCGAGCCCCCTTCTTACGAGTTCGCCGTCAGCGATATGGCGCCTCTGAATCACGAAAACAAGAAGACCAAATAGGCGATGTCGATCCAATATGGCCTATCCAAGATGGCCGCCCAAGATGGCCGCCACAAGATGGCCGCCGCCTTTGCCTCTGACTGTGATAGCTGACGTCACAGTTGTTTTGTTGTTGTCCGTTGGTTTATTTAACGACGACGTCTACCGTGTGATTATGACGCTGCTAACTACAACAAGTTGAGACTGGCGAATAGGTTATACCACCACAACCATTAGTTATTATGTCTTACAAATAATATTTAACAAACTAGGTCACAATGTTTTCTGCCTACACGTTTTACATATGCCTGATTGAATTATTTGTCAAATCTACCAGCACTGTTATGGATATCTACCTATAGTGATTATTCAACTTTTGATCAAATTCAAAACATATAAGTGTTTTATTTTCTCCCGAATTTCAGATAATCGAATGAGCATTTGTTAAAGCTGTCGCTTGTTCGTTGTTGTAAGAATGATAATATTTTCGTTAGGAAGTTAAATGTAAAACAGTCAATAGAACTTATTCTGGATGACATATCTCACCTGGACGTTGGTGACAACATCCTGAATACTTTATTTGTTTTTAGTTTGCTTTGCCCACGCTCGTGAGAAAGAGGTATTTTTGTGTGGTAGTAAATTTGAGTTCTCCCACCGGAATGTTGTCTTATTTCAGGCGTAGTAATGAAATAGAACGTCGCATATCTAGAGGCTAAACCGAACGACGACGAAGATGAAAGAGACTGTCGAATGATTAAACCAATGCACTGGTGATAACTGCTTGGTTTGTACAAATAGGTATTGACATTTTGCGAAGGGTATTTGATGCCGGCGGATTGCGATTAAACAGGCATTTCGGAGTCATAAAGTTATCGTACATTACATCGAACAGTTTGCTTTGGTGTGTGCGCGTGGAGCTTAACGATCTGAATGGATGTCTATTCGACGTGGTAAGCCCCAACTAGCGCGGGTCACCACTGTCAATGGTCAAGTGTCCAAAATAATGTTCTCCTCGTCGTTTCATCCAAATGTCAACAGCCTCAATTATAATTTATTACCTGATCATCTTACTGCCAGTTACGAAGTATCACGTCCTATCTTTTATCTCCTTCCAAGATGAGTGTATGTTTTTAATTGTTGTATACATATATTACTTTACTTAGTGTATTGTCATCTGTTCACCTTCCTTGAGTTTCAAGAGCACGATATCAGCATTTTCGTGCAGGTTCTAAAGTTTGTACATACGTGTTATATCTAACAGTTGCTTCACTCTTCAAGTGCGATATCAGGGAATCAGTTATTGTCATCCGTAACGGAAGTAGACAACACACATGCGCAATCTTTGTTTCAGAATTCAAAGGTCATGTCGCCTCAAAACCATTGTGGATCGCTGTGATTAGTGAAAACTATCGCAATAATGCCGGATATACGGAAGTAGGGTACTCTTGGTATTTACAAATCCGTAATTGGTATTTACTCTAAAATACGTTGCTAAGGAAACATATTCGCTTGGGCAATGCAATGGCGATTTATTTCGTGTTTTAGACGACATGGCCTCTTCAACCGATTGCGTGCTCTGGCATATATGCCCATTTAATTCAAACTGCGACGCCGTGCGTGTTTACGTGTAGCGCTTTCCTTATATCCTGTGTGTTGCTGTGAGTCGTGAGCTTGTACATAGCCTATCCGCACTACGTCACATTCGCTTGCTTCGAGCCACTTAAGGAACACCTGTCCCAGAGTTCATAGGTCACGTGGCACTATCCCAGAGTTCACGGGTCTCGTGACACTATCCCAGGGTCAATGGGGCACGTGACACTTGCAATAGACGTGGAATCTTACTGTCGACGCCGTCATCTATGTTTTGAACAATGAATATCAAAATTACTTTTCACTTAGTCGTTGAAAACGATTTTATCAATCCAAATTTAAGATATAATGATGAACGACTATCTGAAAGATTTTGCTTTTATGATGTCATGTCATTATATGGACACGGTGAATATGAGTCGACGCCATCTTAATTTTAAAGCATACCGTCGGCTTTTGATCTTGAGTTCAAAACCTGTCTTGAAATTGCTCTATATTGTCAGATTTTGAAGTAATAAGGTATTTCATAATAAATGTACAAATAATGCTTTTTATTTAGGCTACAAACGTACTGGAAATTGTCAACGTATTTAATAAGCACTATGTAGTACTCTCGAGCGAGAGTCTGTCGAATTCTCCAGACGGAGGTATTTCTAATTGCATTCGTTTGTCCTCATTAATAATAAATTGTATTCACCGATGACTTGAGTGGATATTTGCTATTAGCATAGTCTTTGAGTTATAAACGTTTGCCCATTTCATATATTGGTATTATTCAGTCTCGAAATCTACCTGACAAAGCCAGTGAATAGCTGTGTTCAGTTCTAGTGGATTTATCTGGCGGCTACAAAAACACAAACTGGCGATAAATAGGGGGTTTCGTCTTTATTACGTAAGACGAATAAGCTCCGTATTCGCAGTGTATTCTGTTTGACGTACTTTGCTTGTGTGTATGACGTACTTTGCTTGTGTATATGACGTACTTTGCTTGTGTGTATGACGTTCTTCCCTCCAGGTCACAAATTTGAAATCCGTCCTGTCTTCAATGACAATAATTATATATTATGTGTTGAGAGTGAAGGAATAAACCATGTAAAATTGTCCTGCTCTTGTGTATTGTCTTTGTTGTATTTAACGTAACCTGAAATGTATGTCATCAGTTGCGACAGGCAGTAAGGAACGGAAAGGGAGCGATACTGAGAGAAGGGGAGGAAATGAGGAATGAGGGAGTGGGGAGCGAGGGAGGAGGAGGGAGGGAGGGAGGGAGGGAGGAGAGGGAGGGAGGGAGGGAGGAGAGGAGGGAGGGAGGGGCGGACGGACGGACGGACGGACGGACGGACGGACGGACGGACGGACGGACGGACGGACGGACGGACAGACGACGGACGGACGGACGACGGACGGACGGACGACGGACGGACGGACGGACGGACGGACGACGGACGACGGACGGACGGACGGACGGACGGACGGACGGACGGACGGACGGACGGACGGACGGACGGACGGACGGACGGACGGACGGACGGACGGACGGACGGACGGACGGACGGACGGACGGACGGACGGACGGACGGACGGACGGACGGACGGACGGACGGACGGACGGACGGAC
>JAODUO010000359.1:195000-197500 GCA_025642075.2 Ridgeia piscesae | reverse complement strand
CGCCCGCTGCCGCCCGCCCGCCCGCCCGCCCGCCCCGCCCGCCCGCCCGCCCGCCGCCCGCCGCCCGTCCCGCCCGCCCCCCGTCCGTCCGTCCGTCCGTCCGTCCGTCCGTCCGTCCGTCCGTCCGTCCGTCCGTCCGTTTGTCCGACTATAGACTTGTGTGAAGATGCGGTGACTAAAATATTCGTCACCAATTCTACAAGTTGCTATTTCCGGCGGAGAACAATTTGCTTTAACGTTGATTTCCTTAATCGACCGCGCGCACAGCAGTCTATCGTCAGACGTCGGTTAAGTAACTTCCTGGATATACATCATGGCCACCATGGAGCCTGTTTATTAAATCTACAGTCGTCTAATTCAATATCACTGACACTTCTGACGGGGCTAGTGAACTCCGCAAATTCAATTCTGGGCAACGAGTTCCCCTTTAATCGTGTTGCGACTGAGTGGATTGTACGAATCTAGACGGCGCTCTGTCCAGAGCTGCCTGAAGTGTTAATAAAACAGATTCTTCGTACGCGATAACTTCGACTAGCTTACAGCTACAAGTCTGGCACGTGTGAAGCGCACAGTGACGCCGTGGTTAAAACTCCCTCCTCTCGACCAAGAGAAAACGGGTTTAAATCATGTGCTGCCGCGTCAAACCTTGGACAAGCTTTTTTCACTCGACATTGCACCAGTTCACACGGCTATATGAATGAGTATCTGGCTATATATAGATGGGGATATTTCTGTGCGAATAATCTTCACGCATTAATTGCAGCGTTGTTTAATACTTCCCAAAGAAGCGGATGTGGTGTTCGTTTGAACATATCTGCCAGGGCGTAAAGCATAAAGCGCTTTGGGCAGTTTTAATTGGATGTTCTGCTGTATAAGAACTTGCCTTTATTAACAAACGAGACTTGTGAGACGTTATCATCGAGAACATGTCCTCCGTGATGACGGCTGACATGTTAGAAATTAAAGGTAATGTTAAATTATATATTTTTTAAATATTAATATATGTAAAATACTACCGTGTGTGTCTATGTGCGTGCGTGCGTGCGTGCGTGCGTGTGTGTGTGTGTGTCGTGGTGCGTGTGTGTGTGAGTGAGTGAGTGAGTGAGTGAGTGAGTGAGTGGTGTGCGTGCGTGCGTGCGTGCGTGCGTGCGTGCGTGCGTGCGTGCGTGCGTGCGTGCGTGCGTGCGTGCGTGTGTGTGTGTGTGCTTCCCGAAAAAGCTGAAATTGTTTCGATTGAACGGAACAGATCTGCCAGACTGTGTTGAGTCGTCCTAAGAACTTGACACTGCTCTACTGTAATTTGTACGCTTCAGTGACGACCGAATGCATGACAGTGCATTGCCCGGCTGGGGACATTGTTGTGGTTAGACTTAGACCTATTATGGTAAGTCGCAAAGCATGACTTTTTATAGGTGACGTAACTTCGTCATCGGCTTCATCAATTTGGCGGCAACAATCATCATGTTGATTATTCAGCCGCACAATAGGTCGGAGGTAGGAATGTGGGCAGAATACTGGATTCAGATTGAGTTAGCATTAGGGTTTGTATCAGTGCTCAGCTTATGTTTAGTACAATATTTCACGATAATTACCTTCCTTCCATCAATACAATAATGACAAACTGACGACGGTGCGTCTGTAAGTGGATAGCCTCGATTACCCAGACTCCGTGAGGGGGCAGCACCGTTTAGCCCCTCACACCCGCCTGGCTCTACCACATCGACATAACAGACTTACACGGGAACATGGTAGAGAACTAGAGACGTGATTGGCTCTCAGGTCAGTCATGAAATAAACTAAAATAAAGATATACGTTCATAAGATACTAGTATTGTAAACTAATATTCAACATTAAACTTATATTCACACAAAAATAAACATAAATACAAATTTACAATTGTTTATGAAGTAGGATTAGCCTCCATTACCCAAACTCCGCGAGGTGGCAGCACCTTTTACCCCTTACACAGATAACGGCTGAGATCTATGCCGAGAACACAGTCTGGTGAATTTGCCGGCTTTTGCGTATTATCCGTGTGGGGCTAAACAATGCTGCCACCTCGTGGATACTGGTTAATCCTGCCGTAATTCCTATTTTATAAATAACTGCAAATTTTTATTTATATTTATTTTTGTGTTAGTATAAATTACATTTTTAATACTTTCTATAATACAGTATTATCAGATTAAAAAAAATTCGTTATTTCATTTGCTATTTCAAATTCGGCCTGAGAACCAATCAGCGTCTCTACCCAAATCTGGGGTAAGGCCGCCCTGGCGGTTACAACTGCAGCCCATTACTTCGCCAGGCAGAGTTGAGGGCTGCCACCTCACGGAGCCCGGGTAACCGAGGCTAGAGTCGGCTAAGACACGAGACTGTCTTCTCGGCGAAGTCACGCAGCCGAGCGAGAGTCGGTTAAGCGAGACTAGTAAGTGAATGACGAGCTTCCGGAGTTCCGAACGCGGGAAATCCCCGTCACGTGCGCCGACTGTGACGTCA
>JAODUO010000359.1:52500-190000 GCA_025642075.2 Ridgeia piscesae | reverse complement strand
TAGTCGCCTTCCGTGTATTATATGTGATAAATGCAGCACTTCACTGCCTTTTTGGGGAGTGTACTTGACAGATCAGGTCTGACAGCTGATGTTGCGTTGATAATAATTTGTACGGATTATTACTTGAAATTTACTTTCAAATCACGCCAAAGTTTAATTTGCCAATACAGTTATACAACTATTTAAACATGGATTGAAATAAGTAGCTTTGTAAGATCACTTCCTAGACTTGGCGCATCTGTGGCCAAGGCCATCCCAGGACCAGGCAGCTTGCTCACCTTTTAACATAAAAACTGCTCCATTGTGATGCCAGCAGTGATTATTTAATTTATTATGATTGCAAATACATGCATAACATGCTCCAACATTACGAACAAATATGTTCACAACACCAACTTTTTGTGACTTGTTAACGTATCCATATATATTACAAATAGACGTTTCAATGACTCACAAACTTTTACACAGAATTGTTTCAAACCAGAAGAGGAATCTACAATAGATTGATCCTATGTGGCACACAGTGTTTGCAAAGTATTCGAACTCATTTTTAAACACACATGCAAAATAAATTGTTTGCACAACTGTTTCCCACGCCACTAACAGTATTGCCCATCCCGAGTATAAAAGTAAATGCATTACATGATGTATACCATTATTTATTGTAATACTGGTTAAAACTACATATTTTATTCGAATAACAAGTACCAATACAAAGTCTACTATTTCTAAAGGTCATGAAATATAATCCTTGTGTGTACATCAGTGAAATTGAACTATTTTAATGGAGGAAAATACAGCCTCCACCAATGATGTCGGACTGGTCTTATGGCAATGGCAGTGCCAGGTGTGCTTAGTGAATGATGCTGCTAACAGATACGCACAGCTTTTGACCCCTTGCAAAAGTGACTTAGAAGACACCGTGGGATCAAAATAACAAAGTGTTGACTCAAAAGCAAACAAAATTGTGGCATGTTTATTGTATGATTGCTAGCAAATTCCATCTGCCTTGCAACGGTGTTAAGCAAACTGTTGCACATGCACTATTTACAGTAAATTTTCACTATTTACAATAGAATAGGCAAATTGTTTGTATTTAGCCTACTCTATAGATCGAGTGTAATCCTAGCCTGGGTGATGCAGGTTATACTTACTAAACTATGTTTTTGACATGCATCTTTCTATCTTGGGCACCGCAAGGAATATATTATAAAATGCCATGTTTTGACTTAACACACCTTCTTAACTAATAGCTAAAATAACATAATATTACCTGTGTCCAAGAACAACAACACATACTATAAGTACACCAATTTCTACAGAGATGTGAATGATACTTCCAGAGATATTTCATCTTGAAAATGTAGAAATGTGTTATTTTGGCAAATTAGCAATTGACAAGGGACAAGCTCAAAACAGAAAAACCCAACTAAAAGCAATACAAATATAAACGTGTGGAAGATAAACTTGACATTTGGACATTAAAGCAAGTTTTATTCAGGTATGTCATTTTGTTTGTATTTTATATGCCTTTTTGTTTATTTTCCCCGATTACCTTATCTCCGGGGAAAATCCGATAACTTCACAGTTACGTGGACTGTTAATAATAACAAATAATTTTTATTCCCACACATATAACAAAATGATTAATAAAACATGGGATACTCATGTATTGGGGTAGATGTCAGTCTAATAATTATACCAATAACTATATATATATATATATATATATATATATATATATATATATAAACTATGCTTGGGCAAGGATTGTTCACTCAAATTAACCATATTTCTGCAAGGCTTACACATATAAGTATTAACTTTTCTGGAATAAATTATTATGCCGAATCTTGTTCTGATTACTCAAACATTACGCATTCAGTAGCATTTCAAAACAACCTACAAATCAACAAATAACTGCCCGTGGCTATGTTATTACGCTAGCGTGAGCACCATCACGTTGAAATCGAAGCGTAAAACAGGCTTCTTTCTCAAATGTCAATATTTGAACAATACAATCAGAATAAAGTTTATTTAGAAGATAAATCATTGCTATGCTGATTGGGAATACACGCTACACTGAATTAATAACAAAACGCCCGCTAAAACGCATGTGTACACAAGCATTTCCATTGCGGTTGTCCATCGATAGTAACTTCGCCATTTAGCATTAGAACCTAATGAGTCATCTATGTTAAAACTAAAATGTCACAGAATTACATTGACCATGGCTGCACAATTCATCACCAAGAGTTATTATTTCTTGTCTTTGCTTTAATAAAATCATTGTATATTATTTTCAAGGCATCGTAAATGTAATAATCCATGTGTTGCACGAAAGCAAATAGAAAGTTAGCTTTATCGCAATGGCGCAGACATTGCAGTGGCGTATGATTGTTGATGGTCTAGCTGAAATAGTGGTCATTTTGGCAAATTTCTTATTATTTATTGTTGCATTGCAATACAGTTGTAATAAGTATGTTTATGATACAAATAAACACACCATAAAGATCGTTATCTAAAGTAAATGTCAACGAGAACAAAGCCTATTTTACGCTTAAATTTTCACCCGTTTTTTGGTACGCGCGAAGAGGCACTTGCGCCAGCGTAACAACATAGCATCTTAGCATAGACAGCATTTTGAGTAGTGGGTCTTTTTGAAATGCTACTGAACGTGTTATATTTGAGTAACAAGAACGACATTTGGTGTATAAAGAGACAACATTTATTCCACAAAGATTAATACTTCTATGTGTAAGTCACGCAGAAATATGCTTACTTTGAGTGAAAAATCCTTGCCCAAGCCTATTCTATCTGCAGTATGTTCTGCTGTACTGGTCTCGAACTTATAACTAGTATCAACAGTAGGTCTCCATTGTCCAGGCAACACAAGACTTGATTGAATCTATTGTCTGTGAACCTGGCTGACTGAAGGAATTAGAGACCTATTGTTTACCCTGATGGGCACATCACCCTAACTGGTTATTTGAGTCAGTTTTATGTGCAACCATTTAGGCAAATTCAACAGAGGCTGGCAGGAAATAATGCAGTCATGTACTGTTGATAACGTCACTAATAACAACTAAAATCAGATTTCGCCAATTTGGCAGAGTTTTTATTTATTTTTGCCAAAAAGCAGATTGTTTCGTCTGTGGCAAAATTGGCGATTGGAAGCACTAGCCTAGGATAGTCAATTTTTATTAGTGATATCTTCCCAAGTAATCATACCCGTGGCTTACCTACAATTGCATACTCTGGGAATGTCATGTCGTTCAACATAAAACCGTAAATATAAATAACAATTGTTGTTTTCTTGCATACAGAAAACAAAAAGCAGTTGGTAGATGTGATGTGGGAATACAAATGAAAATGTTCTCCAAGTTCACATTGTTAAAGTGAGGATGCCAGCTCCTACGTCAAATTGTTACATTAAATGTTACGTTCTTATGACTAAGATGGTCTACAACATGCATGCTGAAGATTTATCGTCTGCCAATTTGTGTTTATTTAGAGTTACTTTATTAAGCTTTGAACATTTGTTCACAATTTGAAAGATTCTGCTTGTTCAAATGGTAAACAAAACATCCAGTTTAAAAAAAATATTAACTTTCCTACGTTAATAATAATAATAATAACTTCTTATGCGCCAATATCCTCGAAGATCAAACTCAGTGGCGCGACAAAACCAAGGGGTTAAGCAATTGCGTAAACGTAGAACAGTGCGTGAGTCGTTGATGGATGGACGAAGGTTCTAGGAAGCTAAGTTGTAAACAGCAGACTTCCGATTGCAAATGACTACCCGGTACTCGGACAATGATGGGCAGAAGAGTTGGCACCCTTCCTTTGATACACAGGTGAATACAATGCATTATTATGATTTACTTTCAGATGACCATGGATGAAAAATATGTGAACAGTATATGGGCCTTGCTGAAGAACGCCATCCAGGAAATACAAAAGAAAAACAACTCCGGCCTCAGCTTCGAGGAGCTCTACCGCAATGCCTACACAATGGTACTACACAAACACGGAGAGAAGTTGTATACTGGCCTAAGGGAAGTCGTCACTGAGCATCTTACAAACAAGGTCAGTGGGGTTCAGTTCAGATACATTCAGACCTTGCTCTGTGGTCACCTCAGTATTATAGCCACCCCAGAATTAAGGTCACTCTGGGGTGGTCGCAGTTTATTAATGTAACAGTAAAGGGTTTGAAATTTGTTCACCTTCCCGTTCACTTTTATCTGAAGGTGACCTTAATTGCAATAGTGACCTTAGCTGCCAGGGTTATCTTTAAAATTGTAGTAGGATTCTGTTGTATGTTTGATCAAAAGCATGTACGATGATTACAAAAAATAGCACTTTGAAACATAACTTATCAAGTTTGATACCAAGTTCATGCGTGTAAGTCCAGCGAGATCTCACAAGTCAACAATTGTTACATTGTAACGGTAATGTTCAGGTCCAGAAATATTGTATGAATTCTAAATATTTTCATTCAGTATATGTAAAATTTGGCAAGTCTAATTCACCAACTGCCTAGGACCTATACCAGATATAAGATGGTTAATTCAGCGATTACTATTACACGACAGTGCCTACAGTAGTCTAGCCTCTAGCTTAACCGACTCTTGCTTGGCTGCATAACTTTGCTGAGAAGATGTCTGGTCACTTAGCCAGAATGTTATCGGTGTCAGGGGCTCAACAGTGCTGCCACCTCTCACTCAAAGTCTGTAACGAGGCAGGGCTTTATGCAGGATAACATTATTGCCAGTCACACATGTTTTGGTGGACACATGGATGTTAACTGTTAAGCCAGTTTACAAACTTTTAAATGTGTCTGATGACCTGAAATGGACTACAAACACACATGTGACACCATTTTCACTCACTTTCAAGGCATAACTAACAATATCTATGGTTTTGGAAAACTTTTTTTTACCCGTTCACCCATATTTCTACCCGTCCATATTCGTTTTTACCCGTCCAAATGACGGGTGGACGGGACTCTACATAAAGCTATGAACTGAGGCTATGTCTACAGTTGTTTCTGTTCTGTAGGTTCGCAAAGATGTACTAGAGTCGCTGAATAACAATTTCCTACAAACGTTGAACAGTGCATGGAACGACCACCAGACGTCTATGGTTATGATCCGTGACATCCTCATGTATATGGTAAGTTACTCATGGAACAACCACCATATATGTCAATTGTCATAATTTGTGACGTCATGTGCACGGTAAGTAGGTCATAGAATGAGCACCACACATGATTCGTGATCAAATGAAATTGCTCAATGACATGTTGCCTCCGTGGTCACTGAGAAACTGTCTGGTGACAGTAAAAGACAGTGACAGTCAACAGATGTTTCATGTTTGGATATGTTGGGAAACATGTTTCCATATGCCCGCCCACATGTAGTGGACAATACCATTCATGCCCATGGCCACGAAGACTACGTCTCAGTGAGCAAGTTGATTTGATTTTATACACAATTCTTACCAGAAAACAAAGGCATACAGTTTTAATACATATTTTGCGTAGTAATCCCATTATTCAGGTTAACTGGAACGTAAAATAAAAATGAAGCATGGTGTGACGTTGGCTGTGGTGCCACATGGTGCAGAATCGGAATTTAGTAAATTTATGAAATATTCTGTTAGTATTTCATTTTGTTCTCGGTTCTTGTAACAAACCAATAAATCAGATGAATGAATTTGGCCAATACCTCGATGTATATTGATTAACATTACATTCATTGCCGCCAAAGATGAGCATCGCGGCATGGGCAAAAATAGATGTCAGTTTCAAAGCATTCGTTGTCACGGACAAATATCGCATCTGACAGGCTGACAGCATATCAGGGCATACCATGTCATCTATCCACTTATTTGGATCTTTTTCAATTTCTGAAACAGTTTTCTGCATCGTATGACCAATGATTGGCACCAGTTTGGTGATATCTACTGCTTTTCCCAAGCGTGCTGACGTCGGCAACGTGTCTCAGCCACTGGGCATCCGTGACATTACTGTCATTAGTTTCCGTGGCCTGACCTTGCTGAGAAACACGTAAAATGGTGTAGTGGATATCAGGTGGATCAACGGTTTCGAAGAAATCAGCGATATCAATGGGATCAACCACATCAAAGGGATCGATGATATCAAAAGATCGATGTTCGGTATATATCGAATATCGCGATACCACAAAGTATTGGTATCAAACGTTTACAAGTATCGCGATACTTTGATATATCCACTATCCAGTATCGAACCAGCACTAAACGACATCCTTATGACCTGGTGTATAACCATGCCTTTGTGTCTGTATAACCATGTGTTTGTATGACCATGCCCTTGTGTCTGTAGCACTGTGCATAACCATGCCCTTGTGTCTGTAGCACTGTGTATAACCACGTCATTGCATCTCTACCATTATGCATGCTGTATGGCCATGCCCTTGTGTCTAGCACTGTGTATGAACATGCCGTTGTGTCTATAGCCTGTGTATAACCATACCCTTGTGTCTGTGTAGCACTCTGTATAACCATACCATTGTGTCTGTGTAGCACTGTGTATAACCATGCCATTGTGTCTAGCACTGTGTATAACCATACCCTTGTGTCTGTAGGACCGTGTGTACGTGCAACAGAACGGCGTAGAGAACGTCTACAACTTGGGCCTGATGATCTTCCGAGACCAGGTCGTGCGCAACCCTGTCATCAGAAACCATCTGCGCGAGACGCTCCTAGAAATGGTCGCGAAAGAACGCAGAGGCGAGGTCGTTGACAGGTAGGTGGCACCACTAAAAGATGTTTTATTAATTGATTTTATGTGTTTGCAAAGTTTTCAATAGTTGTTTTTATGTTTAAGTAAATGTGATGGCTAAAAAAGGATAAAGAAAATCTCATTTGGCTAAAGACATTTCTGGCCTTTAGCCAAAATGGCTAAACAGATTTTAGACCCAGCGCTAGCCTAGTAAAGTAATTGAAACCAAATGCAGTTCAGTTTTACCTTTTGCTCATCAGTGTCTCATTTTGTTGTCTTAGCTGTGAGAATGAGCACTTTGCTAGTGATGGATGTTTGTGTACAGATAGTCTCAACACAGTAATCTGTAGTCCTGTGGAGCAGATATCGTCTTAAGGACACCTAACGACAAAATATGGCGCCATAGCTTTATGCAGATACCCGTTCACCCATCATTTGGACGGGTAAAACCCAGTATGGACGGGTAGAAATATCACTGGATGGGTAACAAATGAATGAGCAGTTTCAACAATCATAGATGTCAATTATGCCTTGAAAGTGCATGTAAATGGCATGTTTGGAGTTGATTTCAGGTCAAAAAACATCTCAACTGGCTTGTATGTAAACAAGTTGACATCCATGTGTCCACCGAAAAACATGACTGTGACTTTAGACTAGATATCGTCCTAAGGACAAGATGTGACACTGTGTACGCGTCATATACCTGTACTGTTGACAGGGGATCGGTGAAGAACGCGTGTCACATGCTGATGGTGCTCGGCCTCGACTCACGCAGTGTCTACGAGGAAGACTTTGAGAGACCCTTCCTGGAACAGTCAGCTGACTTCTACCGGGTACGTCAGAACTCGTTGAAAGATTTCAAAGTTGTTCCTAAAGCTAAGCATAACCCTGCGACCGGCCAGCAAAAATCCTCTGTTACTATTACAATGAAAATCATAACTCTGCAAATACCTACCTATTTTGCTGCTAAATGAACTCTTTATTATAATAAAATTATACTATATTATATCGGATAAACATGGTGATACTGGTAATATTATTTGAACTTCATCCAACAAACAAACAAACACACTTTCCTGTTCATAGATAATTACTATGCAGATAAATGTCCTACTTCCTGTGAGACAAATATAGCCATATGTGTTAGCTGCTAAATAACATAAAAATTAATCAAATCCATTGAGATCTTTTATTTTTATGAATTTTTAGACATTAGGCAAACTGATTGCTGCTTCATTCATCACCGGTACAAAGCTATGGTGCTGGCGGTGAAATGTCGCATTGACAAAGTCATTGTAACTATTTATACTAGTATAATATCACTAGTATTCATTAATACTGTCAGTTATTTTGTCGAAACATAGTTTCGGTAACTTTAAATAATTCGAAATAAACTTTTGAATTTGGAAAGTTATTCGACACGAACGCCCGCCATCTTGCTGTTTACTTTGAGTCCAATGTGAAGATGACGTGATGTTTGAAAGCTTGGTTCTGATTCGCTTAACCAGCCCAATCCGCATGTACATTTCCCCCCAGATTGGGCAAGCACAGAGCTTTTTATTGGTACTACGTATGCGGGGATCAGGACTTTATGAATGGATACATAAATTCGTCATGCAAGGCATAGTAAACCACCCAAATTTGGGCACCAACTTTGTCACATGTTTTGTCGGCCCGCGTGTAGCTTGCTGTCATTCAATTTGCTCATGAATAAAAATACACTATCTTAACAAATCAGTCAGCTGTGCAATGATACCAAATGTGTGGTGGTCAGTTACTGGTTACGTAAACTAAAAATGTTATTGTGTAGGAAGATGTCGCAGGATAGTAATCAGCTGTGGCCGCTTACTGGTTTAAAGGTAGTATTCTATATTCCATATTTGGTTAAATACGACCGTGCATACTTGTTTTCAAGTACAAATAAAACAGTTAAAACAGATTATAAGCACATTGAATTTTATAGTTAGAATTGATAATCTGATATTATTTTTTGCAAGATGGAATCAAAATAATTTTTTAGGATTGAGAGGAATTGAGAAAACAAAATTAACCCCACGACTTGTTTGTGGAAGACATGGCACGCTAGTTTAAATTAAAGTGTTGATGTATACTTATATAGTGCCAAACCTAGTTTACCTTTTAAAAATAATAATTATAACAAGTAAACATGAGACATGAACATTATCTTTAAATTATCATCATGTCACGTAAAACACTCTAAACTGTAATTAAACAAAGGCTTTATGCCAAGTCTAAAATAGAATATAGCAATTGAAATATTGTATAATGAATTTATTTTAACAATAATTATAATTTTTTAATCATTTTAGTGTCTTACTTTATTTTTAACTTATTAATCTATTTTATTATTATTATAAATAAATTTTTTTTACCTATTAATTTATTGCTGATAAGTTTTGCATTTTAGAAGATTTATTTATTTATTTATTATTATCATTTAATATTTTGTCTTTAACATGTTAGCTAAATTTATTACATACATTTTATATATTTATGTTGTATTTTATGCATATATTGCGTTCAAGTGTTGTATTATTTAAAAAGAAATTACAAAACATTTCTTACCTTTACTTAATTATGTATTACTATTAAGCATACATCGGTAGACATTCATTTATCAGCATTATTGTTATGTAATCATTTGATACATTGATTATTGTGTATTTTTATGGCTAATAGGTAATTTATTTATTTATTTACTTCTTTATTTTCAGAAATGCTATGTTATTTTATACTGTACTAAATTTAGTTATTTAGATACACACACGTATATATTTTTTATTCTTATTGTATATGTATTTTAATGATAATATGTGACGTGTTCTAACGAAATGAGTCGTATGTCAACGAACTTGATTTCGAGGAAAACACCGCATATACATGCAACGATGATTTGACTTTTTGTCATCAAAGTATACTTTGATATCTTTTTTGTCAATTGGCAATGCTTATTTCTCGTTTATATTATTATTTAGTACATTTTATAGCCTTTATAGACACACTACGTAACATTTCACGCATGAATTTATATTTAAAAAAACCGATAAATTGCACTTGTTCGTGTCGCATTCTTTGGGGTTTCCCTCAACGCATGGCGGACATATTTGGTACTACTGGAAAGCCCTGGATGCCCTCTTTCGGATTCTTGTAGTAGAAATCCCCACTGACGTCAATTTAAGCCAATAGCAGCTCTTAATGAGAGAGGCCTATCTGTAAACAAACGTCACTAGACGCCGTGAGGAGCTGATAGTGGGCCCCTGATTGGCTTAGAGCTATGCGCACTCGCGGACCGAAATCAACGTGGAATTGATCGGGTCGTTGCTACAAAACATTGCTAAATACTCGGATTGTGTTGTAATAATTTCAGTAAACAATTAGCATGATATATATTTAACAGCAAACATGCCTTGGGAGTTTATTTCGAAAGCATCAAATGGAGTAATACAAGCAAAACAGCCGATTTTGGATCGACAATGTACTCGACCATGTGCGAACTTCAAATGCGTTTTTCTCCGATTGAAACTTTCTACCCCAGGCATGTTCAGCGTCCAATAACTTTGGCTGTGTGTGAGATATGTCCATAATTTTACACCGTTGGAAAGATTAATACATCTTTCCAATGGTGTGACTAACTCTTTTTTTTTGACATACGACTCATTTTGTTAGAACACATCACATATGTTGTGAAGTGCCACAAACAATTATGGATGTGATGCTACATGAAATGAAATTTATTATTATCAACATGTGTGGATGTTTACCTCCTCAGGTGGAGAGTCAGAAGTTCCTTGCAGAGAACAGTGCGTCTGTGTACATAAAGAAGGTGGAAGCGAGGATCAATGAGGAGGCAGAGAGGGCCACACACTACCTGGACAAGTCCACTGAGGAACCCATGGTCAAGGTAGGTTCTAGTGGTCAAGGTGTAAACCAGTGGTCAAAGTAGGAATTCATGATCAATGTGTAAAGTCATGATCAAGATAGGATGTAGTGGTCAAGGTGTAAATCAGTTGTCAAGGTAGGAACACGTGGCCAAGGTGTAAAGTCAAGGTTGGAACTCATGGTCAAGGTAGGATCTAGTGGTCAATGTAGGAACTCATGGTCAAGGTAGGATGTAGTGGTCAATGTAGGAACTCATGGTCAAGGTAGGATCTAGTGGTCAATGTAGGAACTCATGGTCAAGGTAGGATGTAGTGGTCAATGTAGGAACTCATGGTCAAGGTAGGATGCAGTGGTCAATGTAGGAACTCATGGTCAAGGTAGGATGTAGTGGTCAATGTAGGAACTCATGGTCAAGGTAGGATGTAGTGGTCAATGTAGGAACTCATGATCAATGGTAGGATGTAGTGGTCAATGTAGGAACTCATGGTCAAGGTAGGATGTAGTGGTCAATGTAGGAACTCATGGTCAAGGTAGGATGGCAATGTAGGAACTCATGTCATGTAGGAGACAAGAGGATGTAGTGGTCAATGTAGGAACTCATGGTCAAGGTAGGATGCAGTGGTCAATGTAGGATGTAGTGGTCAATGTAGGAACTCATGGTCAAGGTAGGATGTAGTGGTCAATGTAGGAACTCATGGTCAAGGTAGGATGTAGTGGTCAATGTAGGAACTCATGGTCAAGGTAGGATCTAGTGGTCAATGTAGGAACTCATGGTCAAGGTAGGATGTAGTGGTCAATGTAGGAACTCATGGTCAAGGTAGGATCTAGTGGTCAATGTAGGAACTCATGGTCAAGGTAGGATGTAGTGGTCAATGTAGGAACTCATGGTCAAGGTAGGATCTAGTGGTCAATGTAGGAACTCATGGTCAAGGTAGGATGTAGTGGTCAATGTAGGAACTCATGGTCAAGGTAGGATCTAGTGGTCAATGTAGGAACTCATGGTCAAGGTAGGATGTAGTGGTCAATGTAGGAACTCATGGTCAAGGTAGGATCTAGTGGTCAAGGTGTAAACCTATGGTCAAAGTAGGAACTCTTGGTCAAAGTGTAGTATCATGGTCAATGTAGGAAGCCTGTGGTCAGTGTATAAATACGAGATAAAAATCCATGATCAAGATATAAGCGGAAGGTGTTGATATATACCCCTGGTCATTGAATAAACCCATGATCAAGATGTCAAGGTATAAATAAGTGCACGGTCAAGTTATAAACCCATGGCCACATTCTCCATCCACAGATGGTCACTATCGTCTGCACTAACGTGATAATAAGGAATGATTACACATTTACTGTATGTTCCCTGTGGTGTCACATTGCTGTGGTGATGTAGGTGTAATTTAGCAGCACATGATATTACTTGTTTTACACATGCCTGGTACTAATGAAGATACTTAGAGAATGGTTTCATTCACATCAGTACCTCAACTTCCTAACTCTGGGTACGTTATCATGAAGTGTAAATGTGTTAGGTGTGTTGTGGTATGTATTAGGTGTGTTACTGCGGATTTGTTGTGTAGTGTGCATCAGTTACATTACTCTGGATGTGTTGTGTCATAAACATTTGGTGTGTTATATTTGGTGTGTTGTGGACTATGTTACCCTGGATGTGTTGTGAAATATTTTTACGTGTTACTCTGGCTTTGTTGTGTACTGTGTCTAACATGTTACTCTGGTGTGTTGTGTTGTGTACTGTGTCTAACATGTTACTCTGGTGTGTTGTGTACTGGGTCTAACATGTTACTCTGGCTTTGTTGTGTACTGTGTCTAACATGTTACTCTGGTGTGTTGTGTACTGTGTCTAACATGTTACTCTGGTGTGTTGTGTACTGTGTCTAACATGTTACTCTGGTGTGTTGTGTACTGTGTCTAACATGTTACTCTGGTGTGTTGTGTACTGTGTCTAACATGTTACTATGGTGTGTTGTGTACTGTGTCTAACATGTTACTCTGGTGTGTTGTGTACTGTGTCTAACATGTTACTCTGGCTTTGTTGTGTACTGTGTATAACGTGTTACTCTGGTGTGTTGTCTACTGTGTATAACGTGTTACTCTGGTGTGTTGTGTACTGTGTCTAACATGTTACTCTGACTTTGTTGTGTACTGTGTATAACGTGTTACTCTGGTGTGTTGTCTACTGTGTATAACGTGTTACTCTGGTGTGTTGTGTACTGTGTCTAACATGTTACTCTGGCTTTGTTGTGTACTGTGTATAACGTGTTACTCTGGTGTGTTGTCTACTGTGTATAACGTGTTACTCTGGTGTGTTGTGTACTGTGTCTAACATGTTACTCTGGCTTTGTTGTGTACTGTGTATAACGTGTTACTCTGGTGTGTTGTGTACTGTGTCTAACATGTTACTCTGGTGTGTTGTGTACTGTGTCTAACATGTTACTCTGGTGTGTTGTGTACTGTGTCTAACATGTTACTCTGGTGTGTTGTGTACTGTGTCTAACATGTTACTCTGGTGTGTTGTGTACTGTGTCTAACATGTTACTCTGGTGTGTTGTGTACTGTGTCTAACATGTTACTATGGTGTGTTGTGTACTGTGTCTAACATGTTACTCTGGTGTGTTGTGTACTGTGTCTAACATGTTGCTCTGGTGTGTTGTGTACTGTGTATAACGTGTTACTCTGGTGTGTTGTCTACTGTGTATAACGTGTTACTCTGGTGTGTTGTCTACTGTGTCTAACATGTTACTCTGGTTTGTTGTGTACTGTGTCTAACTGTTACTCTGGTGTGGTCTGTGTCAATGTGGACTCTGGTAAGGTGGTCTGTGTCAAGTGTTACCTATGTAAGTTAGGACTCGGTCAAATGTTATCAGTTGTGTACTAATGTACTGAAGTCCTGTGGTAGTGTATAAATGTTACTCTGGTATGTTACTGTCAGTATAACGTGTTAAGGTGTTGTGTACTCCCTGGTCATGTTAAACCCATGTGTGTAAGTGTATGTAAGTGCACGGTCAAATTAGTATAACCTCATGGCTCACATTTCATCACAGATGGTCACTATTGTCTGACTAACGTGTAATAACGAATGATTACCATTTCTGTTGTTCCTGTGTTAACATGTTACTTGGTGTGTTGTGTAATTTGTCACACATGATATCTGGCTTGTTGTGTACCATGTGTACTAAGAAGTTACTCTAGAGAATGGTGTTGTTACTGTACTAACTTCCTAACTCTGGTTGTTGTCTACTGTGTAAAGTGTTACTCTGGTGTGTTGTGTACTGTGTCTAACATGTTACTCTGGTTTGTTGTGTACTGTGTCATAACATGTTACTCTGGTGTGTTGTGTACTGTGTTAACATGTTACTCTGGTTTGTTGTGTACTGTGTACTAACGTGTTACTCTGGTGTGTTGTGTACTGTGTTAACGTGTTACTCTGGCTTTGTTGTGTACTGTGTCTAACATGTTACTCTGGCTTTGTTGTGTACTGTGTATAACGTGTAACTCTGGTGTGTTGTCTACTGTGTATAACGTGTTACTCTGGTGTGTTGTCTACTGTCTGGTGTGTTGAGTGCTAAGCATCAGATGTGTTACTCTGGGTGTGTTGTGTATTCAGGTGTTGGAGGAAGAACTCATCAGTAAACACATGAAAACTATCGTAGAGGTAAGTCGAATTCTGTTGGAAAAAATTACTTGTCAAAATATTAACGTTGTATTGCCTATTTCAGTATTTTTTGTTTATTGTTTTACACTCAGAAAAATTTATTTAATATAAAACAGTTTATTAAAGCTGATGATCAGTGTAGTATATTTTATGTCACAAATAAAAAATGTAATGTTGTATTTAGATGCCATAGTGGTTTTGCGTACATATATTGAAGAATCTAACTTCCTGTGTCAAACTGGTTTTGAGATGTTCCCTCTGTTTGTAGATGGAAAACTCGGGCGTTGTACACATGCTCAAGAACAACAAGACGTCCGGTGAGTGTCACCTACATGACACTCAAACTGTGTCACTAATACAACACCGACAAACTGTGTCACCGACAACACCGACAAACTGTGTCACCGACAACACCGACAAACTGTGTCACCGACAACACTGACAAACTGTGTCACCGACACAATACTGACACGCTGTCGCCGACACACAACCAAAAGATGTGTCACTGACACGTCACCAACAAATGTGTCGCCAACATGACACTGTATTGTTGCGTTACTGACATGTCACTGTTCCCAATTCACTGACACATTGTGTCATGAAAGTGTCACTGATTTATTGTGTCTTTCTGTCCTAATTGTTCACTGAGCACTGATCTCTAAAAACAGGATTTCAGATTATAATCCTCTTCCTATTGTTTCAAACCTTCAGCAGATTCATTCATTCCACTTTGCATGAGCTCACTCAGATGTATGAATGACTGTGAGTGGTGTACTCCTTGCAATGTCATATAAACTCATAACATGAACTGATTTCCGTCCCTTGCCTCAGTTTTTACCCCTATTACGGTGACTAACTAAAGTGAAAACTGATGTAATATTTGATGTCATGTTATGTAACTAATAAGAACTTGTCTAGATATCACTATGTGTGTTGACAGATCTCGCGTGTATGTACAAGTTGTTCATCCGCGTGTCGAACGGCCTCCAGGCGATGTACGGGTGCATAAGTACGTATCTGCGGGAACAGGGACGTGCCATGGTGACAGAGGACGAGGGCAACAAGAACGCCATCGTCTACATACAGGTGAGACACTCACTCATGTGACCCGCCTGCTTAGCAAACTGCGTCAAGCATTTAGAGGCTACGGGATCAAATCTACTCTGCCCCTTAATAACAAATGGTTGATGCTCTTTCAAATGGTGATACTGCCAACATATTTAATTATCATATAAGGGTACACAACATGAAAGAAAGGCTTTAAATTTCCTATTTTGCGGAAGCTCCCAGGGATGTACGGTTTGGATTTGTTGCTCTAGCGTGATGTCAGTCGTGGTTTTGGTGAAATCTAGTGCAGCACAGTCACACGGTGTCCTGTAAATGACACTGAGGATGCTGGTGTTCCTGGCAATGTTTTCTACAACTGACATCACAATTCTGCCCCTCATGGCTCTCCCCAAAACTGACTTTTCCAAGCCGCTACCACTGCAGCCCCCATATGGTGTCAAATAAAAAATATTTAATCAAACTTGTGATTTCTGAGTTGTTGTTATATTGCATCATACATTATTATGTACATGCATTTTTTTTAGTTATTAGAATTGTTTTGTTTGGGGAAAATATGGCTTTTAACTGGACTGCCTGCTTTTCTTTGTATATCTTGTTGAGATTCAGAAGAATGTCTTTATGACAAAATCCTACTGGAAAGTTGTGAAAGTGTTAAAGGTCGCTCCATGAGATGTCATGCCGCAGTAGTCAAGTGTTCACATACTTAGGCGTTACCAACACTGTTAGCTAGGGAACAGCTGGACGGAGGTGTTGTGCATGATTTTGATTGTGACTTAAGTGAACCGTGACGTACTGGATACATCAGTTGCTGATGCTGACGGTGGTCTCAGTCTCAGTCTCCCCTTGTGGTCTCAGTTGTCAGCACACCTGCTGAAGATTGTAGTAGTTGTTAGCACTGTCTCTTATGGGTGCAACAAAGACATTTTATTATGAATTTCCAACAAAGAAATAGAAAAAAGAAGGTTGTCTGGCCATTGACGAGGTATACAAATTATATAGATGAGCTCATAAAAATGTTAGTGGGAACTCTCTCCTAGTTACACTTTTAAATGTGCATGTTATGTAAATATTACATTGATGAGTTCATAAAAATGTTAGTGGGAACTCTCTCCTAGTTACACTTTTAAATGTGCATGTTATGTAAATATTACATTGATGAGTTCATAAAAATGTTAGTGGGAACTCTCTCCTAGTTACACTTTTAAATGTGCATTTGATGTAAATATTACATTGATGAGTTCATAAAAATGTTAGTGGGAACTCTCTCCTAGTTACACTTTTAAATGTGCATGTTATGTAAATATTACATTGATGAGTTCATAAAAATGTTAGTGGGAACTCTCTCCTAGTTACACTTTTAAATGTGCATGGTAAGTAAATATTACATTGATGAGTTCATAAAAATGTTAGTGGGAACTCTCTCCTAGTTACACTTTTAAATGTGCATGTTATGTAAATATTACATTGATGAGTTCATAAAAATGTTAGTGGGAACTCTGTCCTAGTTACACTTTTAAATGTGCATGGTATGTAAATATTATATTGATGAGTTCATACAAATGTTAGTGGGAACTCTCTCCTAGTTACACTTTTAAATGTGCATATTGTGTAAATCTGTGCTTTCTACTGCAGAATCTGCTGAGTTTAAAAGACCGCTTCGACTACTTCCTACATGAGTCATTCAGTGACGACCGTCGGTTCAAACAGATCATCTCGTCTGACTTTGAGTTCTTCATCAACCTCAACACAAAGTCTCCCGAGTACCTCTCTCTCTTCATCGACGACAAGCTCAAGAAGGGAGTCAAAGGGGTAAGACACATGGGTCACTTGCCCTTCACTGGTTACAGACGCTGTATACAGCAATATCCTTTGTGTCGTGTCATCATTGTGTGCAGTGTCATTGTTGTAATGTTATCATTGTGTGCAGTGTCATTGTTGTCGTGTCACCATTGTGTGCAGTGTCATTGTTGTGTTTCATTGTGTGCCATTGTTGTCGTGTCATCATTGTGTGCAGTGTCATTGTTGTGTCATCATTGTGTGCAGTGCCATTGTTGTTGTGTCATCATTGTGTGCAGTGCCATTGTTGTCGTGTCATCATTGTGTGCAGTGCCATTGTTGTTGTGTCATCATTGTGTGCAGTGTCATTGTTGTTATGTCATCATTGTGTGCAGTGCATTGTTGTCGTGTCATCATTGTGTGCAGTGTCATTGTTGTTGTGTCATCATTGTGTGCAGTGTCATTGTTGTTGTGTCATCATTGTGTGCAGTGTCATTGTTGTTGTGTCATCATTGTGTGCAGTGTCATTGTTGTTGTGTCATCATTGTGTGCAGTGTCATTGTTGTTGTGTCATCATTGTGTGCAGTGTCATTGTTGTTGTGTCATTGTGAGCAGTGTCGTTGTTTGTGTCATCATTGTGTGCAGTGTCATTGTTGTTGTGTCATCATTGTGTGCAGTGTCGTTGTTGTGTCATTATTGTGTCAGTGTCATTGATGTTGTGTCATCATTGTGTGCAGTGTCATTGTTGTTGTGTCATCATTGTGTTCAGTGTCATTGTTGTTGTGTCATCAGTGTGTTCAGTGTCATTGTTGTTGTGTCATCATTGTGTTCAGTGTCATTGTTGTTGTGTCATCATTGTGTGCAGTGTCATTGTTGTTGTGTCATCATTGTGTGCAGTGCCATTGTTGTCGTGTCACCATTGTGTGCAGTGTCATTATTGTCATGTCATCATTGTGTGCAGTGTCATTGTTGTTGTGTCATCATTGTGTGCAGTGTCATTGTTGTCGTGTCATCATTGTGTGCAGTGTCATTGTTGTTGTGTCATCATTGTGTGCAGTGTCATTGTTGTTGTGTCATTGTGTGCAGTGTCGTTGTTGTTGTGTCATCATTGTGTGCAGTGTCATTGTTGTTGTGTCATCATTGTGTGCAGTGTCGTTGTTGTGTCATTATTGTGTCCAGTGTCATTGATGTTGTGTCATCATTGTGTGCAGTGTCATTGTTGTTGTGTCATCATTGTGTTCAGTGTCATTGTTGTTGTGTCATCAGTGTGTTCAGTGTAATTGTTGTTGTGTCATCATTGTGTTCAGTGTCATTGTTGTTGTGTCATCATTGTGTGCAGTGTCATTGTTGTTGTGTCATCAGTGTGTTCAGTGTAATTGTTGTTGTGTCATCATTGTGTTCAGTGTCATTGTTGTTGTGTCATCATTGTGTGCAGTGTCATTGTTGTGTCATCAGTGTGTTCAGTGTAATTGCTGTTGTGTCATCATTGTGTGTGGTGTCATTTGTTATTGTTGTTGTCTCACCATTGCGTAGTGGCATTGTTGTCGTGTCGTTGTATGCAGTGTCATCGCTGTCGTGTCATCATTGTGTGCAGTGTCAACGCTGTCGTGTCATCATTGTGTGCAGCACCTTGTGGTATAACTCTGGAACGTTTTGACATATAATTCCCGCACATGTCTACAGTTTGTAAGTTCCTGTCTGTGTGGCCACTTACTAAGTTATCACTTAGTTCTCGTTTATTCTGTCAGACTGTGACTTAGTTCCTGTTTGTGCAGTCAGCCTGCGACTAAATTCTTGTCCGTGCTGCCAGACGCCACACATGGTTATGACATAGTTCCTGTTCTTGCCGCCAGATGTCAGAGCAGGAGATTGAGAACGTGCTGGACAAGAGCATGGTTCTGTTCCGCTTCCTGGAGGAGAAGGACGTCTTTGAGCGTTACTACAAGCAGCACCTGGCCAAGAGACTCCTTCTCAACCGGAGCGTGTCGGACGACTCCGAGAAGAACATGATCTCCAAGCTCAAGGTTTGGGACAACTTAACTTAGGAACTCTTAGGGACATCATTAAACAAAACTGTGTTGCGTCTAAACAGATTGCAGGGGTGGGGCAGGGGTAGATTTGTTGTTGATTATTCCTACTTTTATTGTTGCAACACTGTTTTAGCATATGCAAAAACTTACCTTGCTTACGTTATGTTTCGCGGCCAGGAGGTTATTATACTGATGAAGTCCCCGTATTTCAACAGAAGTGTTACCAAACTGTTGTGTTTTTAACTCAATATTTAAATGGGCACTTATCAAGATGTTGTGAAAAATTGAAATTAATGACACAGAGACTGAAATGTTCATTGCATACTTGTTACGTCGTAATATATTTGTATCTTTTGTAGAAATATAATGTATTTCCACAGTAAGTGCCACCGTATTTGCTTTAGTAAAAATGTAATATATTCACATTATGCTCTTTGGCAGGGGAGAATATATCATCACATTTTGGCAAAAATACAGACGACACTTACTGCATTTTGAGATCACTTGTCGTCAGGGATTCGCACATTTTAGTATAAATGAGATAACGTGTTGGCTGAACCCATGGTAGAACCAACTTTCTGTATGTAAAATATTTCAAAAACACCATCACTTTTTGTCCTGAAACATATAATTATTACAATGCAATGTTTCTCTGTCAGTTTTGCAAGTATATGGCTGAAATGTTACACCTGACAGTCTACCACACTCCCAGGAAGAACTTGGGAGCTCAACATTTAAAAAAAGCTAATTATGCCATTTACAACCGTGTCGTTGCATGTCGAAAAATTATAGGTGTTTCAAAATTATTACTGCCTAAGACACAGGCACGAGCTATGTTGGTAAGTCATCTGTATGAGCATGCGATCTATTTCTGGGACAATGAAAAATGTAATGCAATTTCAAACGTATACGTGTGGATGAATGCCTTTTATAGCACCAAGCACCGCTGGGTGTGTGAGCTAGCAGGAAGTAAAGTGGGATGCACTGTGGGTTTCAGACTGAGTGTGGATGTCAATTCACTTCTAAGTTGGAGGGGATGTTCAAAGACATGACTGTCTCCAACTCAACCATGGAAGAGTTCAAGTCACACATAACACAGACCTCTGTGAGTATAGACACAGTTTGTGACATCAAGTCGCACGTAGCACAGACCTCTGTGAGTATAGACACAGTTTGTGACATCAAGTCGCACGTAGCACAGACCTCTGTGAGTATAGACACAGTTTGTGACATCAAGTCGCACGTAGCACAGACCTCTGTGAGTATAGACACAGTTAGTGACATCAAGTCGCACGTAGCACAGACCTCTGTGAGTATAGACACAGTTTGTGACATCAAGTCACACGTAGCACAGACCTCTGTGAGTATAGACACAGTTAGTGACATCAAGTCACACGTAGCACAGACCTCTGTGAGTATAGACACAGTTAGTGACATCAAGTCACACGTAGCACAGACCTCTGTGAGTATAGACAAGGTTTGTGACATCAAGTCACACGTAGCACAGACCTCTGAGTATAGACAAGGTTTGTGACATCAAGTCACACGTAGCACAGACCTCTGTGAGTATAGACAAGGTTTGTGACATCAAGTCACACGTAGCACAGACCTCTGTGAGTATAGACAAGGTTTGTGACATCAAGTCCCCGAGCACAGACCTCTGTGAGTATGAAAGGTTTGTGACATCAAGTCACACGTAGTACGCTCAGTGGATAAGCAGGTTTGTACATCAAGTCACACATAGCACAGACCTCTGTGAGTATAGACACAGTTTGTGACATCAAGTCACACATAGCACAGACCTCAGTGAGTATAGACAAGGTTTGTGACATCAAGTCACACGTAGCACAGACCTCTGTGAGTATAGACACAGTTAGTGACATCAAGTCACACGTAGCACAGACCTCTGTGAGTATAGACACAGTTAGTGACATCAAGTCACACGTAGCACAGACCTCTGTGAGTATAGACAAGGTTTGTGACATCAAGTCACACATAGCACAGACCTCTGTGAGTATAGACACAGTTTGTGACATCAAGTCACACGTAGCACAGACCTCAGTGAGTATAGACAAGGTTTGTGACATCAAGTCACGCATAGCACAGACCTCTATGGGTATAGACACAGTTTGTGACATCAAGTCACACATAGCACAGACCTCAGTGAGTATAGACAAGGTTTGTGACATCAAGTCACACGTAGCACAGACCTCTATGGGTATAGACACAGTTTGTGACATCAAGTCACACATAGCACAGACCTCTGTGAGTATAGACACAGTTTGTGACATCAAGTCACACATGGCACAGACCTCTGTGAGTATAGACACAGTTTGTGACATCAAGTCACGCATAGCACAGACCTCTACGGGTACAGTGACAAGTCACACACACACCTCTAAACACACACTCGTAGTGACATCATGTGACACAGCACAGACCTATGTAGGTACAGGTAAAATTGTATTTGTATGTCTACACATGGCATGTCCACGCACCTGTAAGAGAGATATGTATCAAGTGTCGTCTAGACAAGTCTATACTTACAGACGAATCTAAACAGTGTTGACCTGTTTTATCTAAGGATGGACACCACATGGTAGCAGAACGTACCTTTATTTATGTTTACCTGTGTTGACAATTGATAAAAAAAATTATTCTAGACAACTATAGAAAAATGATACACTATTGATATTATCTGCTGTTTTCACATTATTTGGCTGTGTTTCTGGTCACCTCTTGTGAATAACCGGAGAAAATGCAAATGAGTTGATTATGGTAATGAGATTAGGCAGTACATATGATTCACCATAACACATTTCATTCCTAATTACCAACTCACTATATAGTCCAAAGGTCTTCTGAGCCACTTGGCCCATTTGTTTTAGTCAAAAAGTAGGTGTACATGCTACTGATCAGTTTGTTTTGTCCTAAAGACGGGACACCACATGTTAGCAGAACTCACCTTTACCTGCGTTTACCTGTGTACACAGACGAACCTACACGGCGTTGACCTGTTTGTGCGTGTCTTGACCACTGGCTTCTGGCCCACCCAGTCAGCCACCAAGTGCAACGTGCCCAACTCTCCCAGACTCGCCTTTGAGGCCTTCCGCAGGTAATGATAATGTTGTTATTTACTATTGTTGTTATCAAAACTGTTCTCTGCAGTTGTGGCAGCCGGCTTATGCAAACAACTCTCTCCTACGACCACAGCAACTTGTTCCTACGACCACAGCAACTTGTTCCTACGACCACAGCAACTTGTTCCTACGACCACTGACACCACTTCTCTCGTGTTGTTCTGTGTAGTTTACTAATACTTCAATAATATAATAATATCATTCCTGTTGTGATCATTGTGAATAGGTGCGTGTACATTTTTATTTGTTTGAATAAACAGTGAATTTGTTTAACAGTCATCGATATGTAATACCAGAGTCACCAGCCAGTGACATGTAATACCAGAGTCACCAGCCAGTGACATGTAATACCAGAGTCACCAGCCAGTGACATGTAATACCACAGTCACCGTCCAGTGACATGTAATCCCAGAGTCACCAGCCAGTGACATGTAATACCACAGTCACCGTCCAGTCTTCAGAGTCACCAGAGTCATGTAATCCAGAGTCACCAGCCAGTGACATGTAATACCAGTGTCACCAGCCAGTGACATGTAATACCAGTGTCACCAGCCAGTGACATGTAATACCAGAGTCACCAGCCAGTGACATGTAATACCAGTGTCACCAGCCAGTGACATTTAATACCAGAGTCACCAGCCAGTGACATGTAATACCAGTGTCACCAGCCAGTGACATGTAATACCAGTGTCACCAGCCAGTGACATGTAACACCAGTGTCACCAGCCAGTGACATGTAATACCAGTGTCACCAGCCAGTGACATTTAATACCAGTGTCACCAGCCACTGACATGTAATACCAGTGTCACCAGCCAGTGACATTTAATACCAGAGTCACCAGCCAGTGACATGTAATATCAATGTCACCAGCCAGTGACATGTGATACCAGTGTCACCAGCCAGTGACATGTAATACCAGAGTCACCAGCCAGTGACATTTAATACCAGTGTCACCAGCCAGTGACATGTAATACCAGTGTCACCAGCCAGTGACATGTAATACCAGAGTGACATGTAATACCAGTGTCACCAGCCAGTGACATGTAATACCAGTGTAACCAGCCAGCGACATGTAATACCAGTGTCACCATCAAGTGACATGTAATACCAGTGTCACCAGCCAGTGACATGTAATACCAGTGTCACCAGCCAGTGACATGTATGTAATACCAGTGTCACCAGCCAGTGACATGTAATACCAGTGTCACCAGCCAGCGATCAAACTTCCCCCAACGGTAATCAACAAGCTAGTTACATAATTGATTTATTTATCTATTTATAATAATAATTGTAACACTTCTGTAGCGTTTGTGTCCTTGAAAATTCAAGCTCAGAGGCGCAACAAACAAAATCATTTGGTGAAATCAGAAACAGGAACAGGCAAAAGTTGTCATTGGAGCATTCAACCGGCAACAATTTATGGTGGAATACCAGTTGAAACAAACATTTATTTATTGTCATCCTTTGTAATTTGTTTCCTTGTAGAAATGTCATCACATGTTGTATGGTTATTGCAAATTATGTGAAACGAAAATAGTTAAATTAACTTTACAATCATCAGTCACACTAATGATTAGTTGATTATGAAAACCAATCAGATTACGACACTAACGACGAGGTACGTGCCTCGCAGGTTTTACCTCGGCAAGCACAGCGGGCGTCAGTTGTCACTGCAGCCTCAACTTGGATCTGCCGACCTGACACGGTGACGGTATCTACGGTACGCATCATAAAGTGAGCACATCGGTGAGAGATGGATACAGGTGGTATCATATAGTGAGTGTTCAACAGGTGAGTGATCCACAGGTGGCATCAAAGGTGAGTATCATACAGGTGAGTGTGTCATACAGGTGAGCGTATCATACAGGTGAGTGTGTCATACAGGTGAGTGTATCATACAGGTGAGCGTATCATACAGGTGAGCGTATCATACAGGTGAGCGTATCATACAGGTGAGCGTGTCATACAGGTGAGCGTGTCATACAGGTGAGCGTGTCATACAGGTGAGCGTGTCATACAGGTGAGCGTATCATACAGGTGAGCGTATCATACAGGTGAGCGTATCGTACAGGTGAGCGTGTCGTACAGGTGAGCGTATCATACAGGTGAGCGTATCATACAGGTGAGCGTATCATACAGGTGAGCGTATCGTACAGGTGAGCGTGTCGATACAAGTGAGTGTCATACAGGTGAGTATCATACAGGTGAGCGTATCATAAGGTGAGCGTATCATACAGGTGAGTGTATACAGGTGGCTTCAGTACAGGTGAGCGTTCATACAGGTGGCTGTCATACAGGTGAGCGTGTCATACAGGTGAGCGTGTCATACAGGTGAGCGTGTCATACAGGTGAGCGTGTCGTACAGGTGAGCGTATCGTACAGGTGAGCGTATCGTACAGGTGAGCGTATCGTACAGGTGAGCGTATCGTACAGGTGAGCGTATCGTACAGGTGAGCGTATCGTACAGGTGAGCGTATCGTACAGGTGAGCGTATCGTACAGGTGAGCGTATCGTACAGGTGAGCGTATCGTACAGGTGAGCGTATCGTACAGGTGAGCGTATCGTACAGGTGAGCGTATCGTACAGGTGAGCGTATCGTACAGGTGAGCGTATCGTACAGGTGAGCGTATCGTACAGGTGAGCGTATCGTACAGGTGAGCGTATCGTACAGGTGAGCGTATCGTACAGGTGAGCGTATCGTACAGGTGAGCGTATCGTACAGGTGAGCGTATCGTACAGGTGAGCGTATCGTACAAGTGAGTGTATCATACAGGTGAGCATATCATGCAGGTTAATTAATACAATTATATATTACATATATATATATTATATTGTTTCAAACCGGAGTGATTCAGTTTGCCCATTGCCAGTCCCTGTGGCCACTGGTTCTACAGCATCTTTCATGTAGTATCAGAAACAATGTATTAATAAACGAGTACCTGACATAGCAGCGTTAATGCCGTGACAACAAAGGTCATACTGTTGCCATGACAACACCCATCGTCTGGTTGCAGGTGTCCACCTTCCAGATGGTCATCCTGATGTTGTTCAACCACAAGGACAAGTGGACGTATGAGGTCAGTCGCAGATGGACACAGGTTGACACTAGTGACGAGAGCACGGCGTGGGCTAGACAGGAATTTATCTATCAGCACGTTCACACATCCTCACTCGCCAGGGGGCGCTGCAACTGATTATGTCAATACCAACCCTCGATCTACAGCCCTCACTCTACAGCCCTCACTCTACAGCCCTCAATCTACAGCCCTCAACCTACAGCCCTCAATCTACAGCCCTCAATCTACAGCCCTCAATCTATAGCCCTCAATCTACAGCCCTCAATCTATAGCCCTCACTCCACAGCCCTCAATCTACAGCCCTCACTCTACAGCCCTCAATCTACAGCCCTCACTCTACAGCCCTCAATCCACAGCCCTCACTCTACAGCCCTCAATCTACAGCCCTCACTCTACAGCCCTCAATCTACAGCCCTCACTCTACAGCCCTCATCTACAGCCCTCAATCTACAGCCCTCAATCTACAGCCCTCAATCTACAGCCCTCACTCTACAGCCCTCAATCTACAGCCCTCAATCTACAGCCCTCAATCTACAGCCCTCACTCTACAGCCCTCAATCTACAGCCCTCAATCTACAGCCCTCAATCTACAGCCCTCACTATACCTACCCCAACACACCCCTTTGAAAAACTCCACTTTTAACGTCAGCCATTTAAATCACCCACGAGGGGTCTGGTCGGCCTCAGCCATGTAGTGTAATGTTGGGTGATTTCAGCCATGCGCTGGTCATGTTACATGCAGTGTTTAGGATGTGAATGGGTCGTTATATTGCGAGTCCCAAGTATCCATCTTCAGATTGGGGCTGGTACTTAAAAGTTCCATGTCTGATGCAGTAGCAGCTGGCAAAGTCAATAAACTGCTTCAGTTAGACTGAATCAAGCACTTTTTGTAGGGGATTTGCCAGGGGTAGTTTGCCAGGCAAACAGCCCTGTCTTGCAAAGACGTGTTCAGAGGAATCCCCGCATTTGATGTGTCACTAGATAGCAAAGAAACTGATCATTTTGTGTCCTGTGTCCGCGCATGTGTCCACTACCTGTGGGTGCCAATCACCACTACCTTATTAGGTAGTCAGTTGTTTAGTGTCTATGGTTCACGACTCTTAGGAAGATATGTACATTTTATAAGGTTATCGTGAATAAATACTGTTTCTTATTATTATTATTACCTATTTTTACAACTGAGCCCGTCGGGTTACCCATCAGATTAAATTGACAATTTAACAAGATTTGACATGATTTAACAAGATTTTAACAAGATGTAACAAGATTGCCACGTAGAGAATTAACTCAAGATGGCAAGTGGACAAGGAAGCCCTTTGGCTTATCTAGAGTTCTACCTGTATATCCATGTGTATCCCGCCCTTCTTAGGTATATTTCAGTTTTATTTTTAAACATATTAACACTACTAGCGCCCACACAATCAGCTGATAACCTGTTCCATCCATTTACTGTTCTTTGTGAAAATGAGAACTTTCTAATATCTAGTCTACACTGCTTCTTTGTTAATCTAACTTCATGTCCTCTAGTCCTTCTGTCTTCCATAACAACGAAAAAGATATTTTTATAAATATTTTCTAACCATTCTATTTTAAAGACTTCTATCTGATCGCCTCTCTCTCTCCTGATCTCTAGTGTTGTTAAATTCTATTAGGCGCATTTCGTAACTAATATGTTATCATTTTGGTTGCTCTCCTTTGCACTCTGTCTAATATGTCTGTCTTTCTTGTCCTTCAGTGGCCAGTTTTCAGGCAAGGGGTTAATACTTTGTAATATGCAAGAGATGTGGACACGTGGTGGGTAGAGGGTTAACACCTGGTGGTGGTTGCAGGAAGTGAAGACAGAGACTGACGTGCCCGAGAGAGACCTGATGCGGGCGATCCAGTCTCTGGCCCTCGGCAAAATGACACAGCGTGTTCTTACGAAGGAGCCAAAGACTAAAGAGATAGGTGGGTCACCCTCAGTGGGGTACAGCAAGGAGAGGGTTAATACCTGATATACGTTTATGTATACGTATAAACTAGCTATATTTGTTGATGCTGATGGCGGCTTCACATTTTAGTCACCTTTGCAAAACAAAAATGTGCTAACAAAACTTATAATATATGTTGTATTTCTTTGTAAACAACCCAGAACTCCGGGCCTAGAACTTCACTTGTAAAACTGTGTTCCACCTCGAAAAAATTTGTAATATTTTGCTCTGTTTAGCTTCACTGGAAAGATCGATATGTGAATGTTAAATCTGTATTGTGCATTTTGGTAATAATTGTAACATTTCAATGGTGCCTATGTCCTTGAAAATTCTAGCTGATCAAACAAATTCATCTGGTTTAATCATAAAAGGAGACAGGCAAAAGTCATCATTGGAGCATGGAACCGCCAAAAATTTACGATTGAAAAGCAGTTTAAAACCAGTATGTTTTAAGTTGTTTACAAAAGGTGGCTACAGTTCCAGATGATGTAATTGTTACAAGGAGTTGATTCCAGATTGTTGGCCCTGCTACAGTGAAAGCATGTTAGCCTATATTTGGCTTAGGTTTAAGAACAAAATGATCTAAGGGCCATATAGATATCAGAGTATGTCGGTTGTTGAGTAAAAGAACACGCTATGTATCTCATTTGTAAGTTATGCAACTTTAACAGAATGACAGGCGACAGTGACGATGACACTCAGTGTCTTCTGTTACAGAGCCTGACCACACATTCATGGTGAATGACCAGTTCACGTCAAAGTTGTTCCGTGTGAAGATACAGACAGGTGAGTGACCCGGTCAGCTGCCTGCCTGGAATGTCCACTCACACTATCTCTCTCAGTCCATCACACAAACGTTTCCTCAACTTGTCAAGTACATCCCATACATGGCTGCCATAGACAGTTTGTATTGAAACAATGTATATTTAAAATGCATAAAAAGCGGATTCTGTTGTAAGACAGTTGGTCATGAATCCCGAATTTGTGCCACCAAGGGAAATGGGCCATGTGGCAAACTAGTAATGCTTAAATAACTCATGTATTTTGTGAACGTTTATGTAAGTAAATGTGAAGTGAGGCATTGTTTGTTTTGGGCCGACATCAATAAAGCCATATTCGCCATTCTGTTGTTTGAGCCACGTAGTGCCTATATACAATAAAATCATATACAGTAAATAAATGTGTGTGTGTGTATGTATATATATATATATATATATTCTTTAAAATGATAAATTATCCATTAATTTTTTTAATTTATACTGTAAATAAATACTATATCTAAGATTAATTTTTTTATTTAAGACTATTATGTTAAGCAAAAATTTCACAATAAAATAACACTTTGTGGTCATCACTATTGGTTCGCTATTTGAGAACAATGTGTTGTATATAGGGTGAGAAATAAATACAAGTGTTGTGTTGTGTAGTTGCGGCGAAGGGTGAGTCGGAGCCGGAGCGGAAGGAGACGCGGAGCAAGGTGGATGAGGACCGCAAGCACGAGATCGAGGCTGCCCTCGTACGCATCATGAAAGCGAGGAAGAGGATGCAGCACAACATCCTTGTTGCCGAGGTAACGTCCTCATCCGCAGGGTTGCTGCACTCCCACATGTGGACAACCTGTCTGTACACTCTAATGTATTTATGCGTATAAAAACTGTACAGTTTGAAAACAGTACAAGTTGTTTCTATATTGAGCGCCAGTGATTTCTGCGGTACAAAAAGGGTAAAAAGATACATCCTTATAAAGCGCAGTATCCAATGCTCAGGATTGCTCAAAGCGCTTTACACTTCCCTGCCAGACCTTTTCAATCAAACACCATTTCAACTTCTCTGGGAAGTGTCCAGCCACACAACAATAAATGCGCAAAGACTGCTTGCATCCACATATGTCTATAGCCAGGTACTCATACAGCTGAGTGAACTGGAGCCATGTAGAGTGACAAAACTTGCCCATGATTTGACACGGCCACACAGGGTTTGAACCCGGCTTCTCTTAGTCTGGAGCCACTGCTCTACCCCGGAGCCACTGTGCTCTACCCCGGAGCCACTGTGCTCTACCCCGGAGCCACTGTGCTCTACCCCGGAGCCACTGTGCTCTACCCCAGAGCCACTGTGCTCTACCCCGGAGCCACTGTGCTCTACAGTCAACCATGTGGTGTGTTTCAGGTGACGGAGCAGCTCAAGTCTCGTTTCCTGCCAAGTCCTGTCGTCATCAAGAAGCGGATAGAGGGACTTATAGAGCGCGAGTACCTCGCTCGCACTCCTGAGGATAGGTAGGGCCGACCTCACTGCCTCACTCTAACCGTGTCTCCAGTTCAGAGAAACACACACAATCATCTAATTTCAGTTCCTAAAGTATTTAGTTAAATTTAGTTCCGTCTGTTTCTTACGCGACATCGGGCGACGAGCTTTAGCCATCTGGAATAATCATTTGAAATTGTTCTGGCATCATTCCAGTTGATTTCCATTCCTGCCCGGTCTTCTTTAAATGTCTCATCATAGTCGGCCTTCCTCTGTACCTGCTGCCACCTACTGGCACACACTTGCACTACTAGAATTTGATGAAAAATATGTTTACTCGTTGATGTATCGGTTGTCTGCAGTTTTGGTACAGAGACAATGTGCAATATCCTGTAGGAATATCACGTTGTATTGCACTAGAGATCAGAATAGCGCTGAAAACTTCACCAGAGGTAGTGGTATCAAAATAAACTAGAAATGTAGTTGTAATAATAAAGTCGAGGTGAGCCAAATTCTATGCAAATGCTGTCTTATTCATTAATAGTAATAATATTAATGTCTCATAAAGCGCTGTATTCAGTCCCTTGTTCTGTACAAAATGCTGACCAGAAAGTTCATAATTGTATGTCACTTGTTTAAATATTAAGAGCTATTTTAAAAAGTGCAGTCTTAAAGGGATACTCCAATCAGTGAGAGATTCACACCATTTACTTACATCTGTATACTATATTGGTTGTGCATAGTAATTGTGCACAAAGATCATTAATAAACAATTAATTATAGTATAATTGTGTCAGAAACACTCCATGTTAGATTTAGGGCGCTGCCATCTTGAGACTTATGGGCCAGTGATGTAAACCGCTTACGTCACTGGCGCATGCACGTTCGAACATCCTATGTCTGTCCAATGGTATTTTATATATCCAGTACGTCGCGGATTGCTTACGTCACAATCACAATTATTACCGAAGATTCCGCCAATCCTTGCCTTTTTCAACAATGAGCCAGTAACGTCACTGGCGCATAAGTTTCAAGATGGCAGCGCGCTGAATCTAAGATAACATGTTTTTGATACCATTAAACTACAACTAATTGTTTATTAAGTATCTTTGTGCACAGTTACTAGGCACAACCAATATAGTATACATATGTAAGTTAATATTGTAAACCTCTCGCTGACTGGAGTATCCCTTTAAACGATGAGCTAGTGTCACAGTGTCTGACTGACTGCAGCAAACTGTTCCACAGTAGAGGGCCCCTTTTAGGAGACCAGCCAAATTTATTTGATAATATTTGTGTGAGAATATTCAACATTTATATTCAACAAGAAGCTCGGATGTGTATTGCGGAGTGTCTTGAATGTAATCAGAATAATTTTTAATGTGTTTCTTTCTTGGCCTGCTAACCAATGCCGATCCTTGTGTACTCTGCAGGAAAATCTATACATACGTCGCCTAATGGTGGAACTACGTCCGAGACATGGTCTGCACAGTCCCGACCCCACACATAGGTGGCAGCACTGGCACATCGAGTGAAGCGACATACGTGTGCGTCACCAAGACACCAGTCGACGTGTCGCCAGATTGATGTCTTGCATACATCATCAATTTATATGTCACCGACGATGACACAAGACAACGTGTCAACTGTTTTGTCACTTCCGAGTGCCGTTGACGCGACTAGCGAAGACGTGACTTTCGTTTGACGCGCTCAAGACTGCTGCTATGTATTTAAAAAGTGTTAGTGAGATTAAGATGGAGACCGTAAGTGGAACACCACGCTATGAGTGAGTGAGTCAGTCGGTCAGTCACCACGCCAGTTGTCACGCTCCAGTGATCGTACTCACTGTCGGTGAGAGCTGTCTCGAGTCTCGCCAACTTGAAGCTGAAACGTTTGAATAAATTTTTGTATATAACGCACATTTTTTATGCATCTGTCACCAAATTACGTGTTCAGGATTGCTTAGCACGGGTTGTGACTAGATCTCCACGTTTTACTCTAAAGTCTGCATTGGTTTCCTGTCCGATATTGTATCATCTTTAAGATCTGCACCATTACTTATCAGGCACTTTCCTGTAAGCAGCCATCGTATTTACACAAATTGCTTACTCCTATAAAAAGCCTGCTCAGCTTTGATCATCTGGTTCTGATTTACATTTTGTCCCTGAAGCTGATACTTATATTTGGGCTGTTTCTGTGGGTGCAGCTACTCTTTGGAATATGCTTCCTTCTAGTGTTGAATCAGTTGAAAACATTGCGAAATGTTATTGTCTTTTAAAGATTTAACAAGATTAACAAGATTTAACAAGATTGCCACCTAGAGATTCATCTCTAGATGGCAGGTGGACTAGGAAGCCATTTGGCTTATCGAGAGTCCAACCTATCTATCTAAGTATACCCCGCCCTCTTAGGTATGTCGATTTTATTTTTAAATATATTAACACTACTAGCACCTACACAATCAGCTGATAATCTGTTCCATTCGTTTACTGTTCTTTGTGAAAATTTAATTTTTCTAATATCTAGTCTACACTGCTTCTTTTGCTAATGTCCTCTAGTCCTTCTCTCTTCCTTGACTGTGAAAAAAATATTTCTGTCAATATTTTAAACATACCTTTACAACCTTGTCTATCCACCTTACCTCGTATCAGTCAGTCTGATGATAACTGGAATTGTTTATTGTCTCTGAAATCGGTTAACCCTTTTGTATTGATTTGCCTCTGAGCATTGTTTCGAAGGATTTAGGCACAATAGAAGTTATCTAATTATTATTATTAGTGTTCTCTGGAGACTGAATTCTTGGACTTTTAAGTCTTGTTTTGTCATCACATGATGTACACCCAAGACAGTCATTGTCTTGTATCACGCTGTGATCCACCAAACAAGGAGCTGGTGGCACTTGTGTAGTTAAGATAGTTTTATTAGTATTAGCATGGTTTATTAAGAATTATAACAGCATTATTCGAACTACAATTAGAGCATGTTTTAAAATCTAACAATTTATGTAAGATTGATAGCAGTCATGAATGGATGAAATAGATACCTATGGTTACTGTTTAAGAGTAACGTAATTATCTATAGAAATTTTATAAAATCGGTATCGTACTAAATACATTTTCACAGATCCCTTAGAAACGGCATTAGCATGTTCGGAAGTAATTTCTCGATAGCAAAGCAAGGAACAAGAATGTTTCTGGTATTATGTGGCGTAATTTCTTCCCATTGCAACAAGATATATTTTGTGTGGTCGTATGAGCAATGTTATATATATTATTATTATATATGGAAGTTAGTGGAGTGGAACTAAATCTCGCCAGTCCCTACCGCATCAGCGATTGGAACAGTGCAAATACCCCCCCCGATCTGACAACAGACACAACTGGTGTGAGCCCCAATATAATAACCCATTAACATCCTAAACATTGCAGCATGTGGCTGAAATCACCCAAATTTATCCCATGAACAGAGGCCAACCACACTCCTAGTGGGCAGTTTCATTGGCTGATGTAACCATTAGCAACACCCCCTGGTGGTGACGGACAAAACCACCCCATGTAACCACACAGACAACCAACACAAAACCATGACGCACGTTTTTGGATATTTTTAATGTGAGGCAACTTGAAATGGATCACTGAAAGCTTACAATTCGAGATCATGATCCTGTCACGAGATTATCTGTCCTCGTGACAATTTCCCATGCCATACCACACAATACGTCTAGTGAGACACGAAAAAAACAGAAATGTGCATGTCTGTCAAGTTTCTAAAAACCATCACTCCATCCACAATCGCTCTACTTTCAAAAACATTCTTTAAAGCAAACAACCATGTCTTCTACTACCCTGAATTGTGTCAATCTGTCATCACGAATTACCACATGGTTGCTTTAAACCTAGACTCCTCAAACATAACAGCAAATACTATTGTATTTAAAGCTTCGTCGCCAATTTTTTTTAGTTAAAGCTCTTTCTGTTGTGCTAAGGCATTGTGTGCCAAACCGTTCGATTCTGTGCCAACATACTGGATATGTATATCTCTGTATACACAGCTACATAATATACACATTACATAGGAAACATTCAGCAACACTTCCACAAGTACTGTAAATAGTCAAAATTCACTTTCACAGGGGCAACTTTACGCGAATCCTACACAACGAACACTCAATGTCCTAGCAAAAAACCGTTCACGAATTAACATATCTGACAGTTCCAACTGAATAAACAACGATTAGTAGTAATAGTACATGACTAACACAGTTTAATAATACTGGCAGTGCCCCACCCCTCCTTGACTACAAAGCACAATTAATCAAGGGAGACATTGTTAAATGTTGGACTACATTCCGACAAACATAATTGATTTGTAAGTAAAAAAGAATTCGTCAATCTGTCAGCAAGACTTTGCACTAAGTGAATATTATACAGGAACAAGTCTGTAAGCACATGTATCAATAGCAGTCATATTTCGTGTATACATAGCAATGATTTATCATGTATACCTAGCAGGGATTTCTTGTGTAGAATATTCTAAGCAGATATACATTGACGTAAATACAAGTGTACAATACAAGTGATCTAAAACTGGGTTTCTACACGTATATGGACGTAAGGTATATATTAAAAAAATCTAGGAAAGCACTAGACATAGTGCACGGTGCAGGGGGACAGGGCACGCTTGGTGCACCATGGAATGCACCAAGACAATGCATTAGTTACCACAACAGTTTCCACTCGTAATATCTCGCTTGGTTTCTTTTCAAGAAAAACCACACCACCGTTTTACATTTTATTCCTTGGTAGACCTGTTCAATCAAACACCATCTCCGCTTTTCAGGGAAGCATTTAGCCACGCTGCAATTACTATGCGAAGACTATTCGTATACAAATATCCACTGTCTGTAATTAGGAACTCACACAGCCGAGTGAACTGGAGCAATGTAGAGCGAGACAAATTGCCCAAGATTTGAACCTGGGTTCTCGTAGTTGACAGCTCTAACCACTGTGATACTGCTTCCCATTTCATGAAACTGAACATGTAGGTTCACAAGATTTTAAATATTGTGTGAAATGCCCTAGCTAAAACGGCGTGAAACTTTAGAAAGCAGTGAAGCGTTAGGACATGCGATCTTTACACCCGTCGTACACCCAGAGTGGAAACTGTTGCAGTTAGCGTAATATCAGTTGCGAAGCGAATTCGCAGAGCCTACAGTGGTGCCCTCTACTCGACGTGTAGGTGGAAGACGATACTGCCAGCGCGGTCGCCACGGTGATGTTTGATGTTTTCAGCCCATGCCTTGCACCAGACAGAGATGGTGACGTCGGTGGCTGGCTTCGTGAACCGGATGAAGACGAGAGGAGACACGTAGCCCTCCTGATTGAGGTATGGGAAGAAGTGGGCTGGGAAACCCGTCTTGGGATAGATCTCTACCGGGCCCACCAGTTCCTTGTCACTGTCATACTGCGGACACGTGACAAAACGGGGTCATTCAACGTGGACACAATTAACATTCGATGTTAGTCTTCAAAAATAGTCTTCAAAAATACACTGCTAAAAAGTGATATTTCAGTGGTGTTTGCAGTTTGTAGTGTCGTTGTGTGCTGAGGTAATAAATAAGTTAATAAAATAAATATGACAGTTAGATAAATATAATTAATTGTACATTAAGCGTCACTGTCCCCCAGTTTTTTACGTCGTCACTGTGGGCTAAACTGATAAATAAGTTAATAAAATAAATAAAACATAGATAAATAGATCAATTGTACATTAAATTTCACTGTCTCCCACTGTAAAAGATACATCACTAAGGGCTAACGTAAGTTTAAAAAATAATGCTGAATATTATTTAGTAATTCAGTTTATATTAGTGCTATATTCTGGTTGTTTTACTTTGAGAAGGGCAATGTATCAGTCTATGATTCAGTCATGTCCTTTCAGCAAGGTCAGAGGTCGCACGTACCGTTCCCTCGCAGGTGATGCCGATGCTGTCAGGGAAGAATGCCCCCTGTGAGGGTGCGAGACTCGAGTCGTTGCTGGCCATCTCAGGCTCCCAGCCGTACACCTGTCAGGTAAAGGTAGAATGTTAGGTATGCACAGGTGAAGGTAGAATGTTAGGTATGCACAGGTGAAGGTAGAATGTCAGGTATGCACAGGTAAAGGTAGAATGTTAGGTATGCACAGGTGAAGGTAGAATGTCAGGTATGCACAGGTAAAGGTAGAATGTTAGGTATGCACAGGTAAAGGTAGAATGTTAGGTATGCACAGGTGAAGGTAGAATGTCAGGTATGCACAGGTGAAGGTAGAATGTTAGGTATGCACAGGTGAAGGTAGAATGTTAGGTATGCACAGGTAAAGGTAGAATGTTAGGTATGCACAGGTGAAGGTAGAATGTTAGGTATGCACAGGTGAAGGTAGAATGTTAGGATATGCACAGGTAAAGGTAGAATGTTAGGTATGCACAGGTGAAGGTAGAATGTCAGGTATTTAACCTCTCCTGATCTCGACATTATTCACAATTTAAGTCATTAATACTGTCGTTCCACGTGTGTAAAATAAAAAATTACACGAGAATGTGGATTAAAAAAACTTTACTTTATAACACACAATTTTTTTTAATTTCACGCATCGGATGGTTTTTTATTTTAACATTAGCAACGTAACATTATTTACACCAGACTTCAGCAAGATCACATACACACCTATCATAGTCAACACGAAATAGGTTGAGTATATTTTTTCAAAAAAAAACACCCCTGCATATAGCTTGAAATGACAACCTGCGAGGAAGTATTCAGCCATCAATCCTCTCACCTTGTTCAGTTTGACGAGGACGCACGGCTGACCTTCGCCAAAGCCATAGTCCGGGGCAGGACACGCGTTGCCGAGGTCTGCGAGGTTGAAATGACAAGCCTCACTCGGCTCCTTGTCGCCTGCCGAGCAGTCGACGTTGTTCTTTTGCTTCTCGGCTGAATATCCTGTCAACAAGCAGGGTACAGTGGAGGCTGAATGTGACAGTCAGAAACATATTTCTGATGACAATGTCAGACGCTAGACTCTGTCACAACCAGAGTGAGTACTGTACGAGTGTATATGGGACACGATACATTGCCTAGTGGAGTTGCTACGAGTCTTGCATGTGACCTAGAGAGGCAGCCAACTTCACCCCAGGACGACGTCATGCCGACGTGTCATTGTATTATTTTGGTAGCAAGTTTTTTACACACACAGCATGCAATTATTCACTACCGATGTTGGACTGTGTTATATTAAACGTTTTATATCATTACATTAACAAATAATTCATACGTGCATTACGAAAATGTTTAGCAAACAGGGTCAGCTTTCAAAGGTTGGCAGATTGTCATTAAATCAATGACGCCAAAGGTGGGGGGTGCTTGCTAATTAGGAGTTAGGACCTGTGCGCTTAATAGTTCTAACCAATATCGTTTATAAGACATCTGCTATTGTTGGTGGCTGGTGTGACATACCATCAAGGAATTTGGTGATGCTGTTGGTGTATTTAAAGTAGGATTCATTGACACCCTGCTGGAAGCGAATCGTGGTCGAATCGACCTCCGGTTGGGGCCTGAAGCTCATTCCTGCAAAATCAGACAACACATCGTACCATCGTCGCAAGCCAAGTAATTTTCCCCGCACAAAACAACCCCTGGCTGATCTCCTACGCAACACGGAGAAGTCAAACTAGAGATTGACCTTGGGAAGGTGAAACTGCACCAGCCGTGTGGGAACAGTGCTGATACCTGCCGCAGATTTAAAGATGGATAAATGACTGGATTGTATCCCAATATATTGACCCGTTCACATCCTAACAGGAGCCACGACAGGCTGAAATGTTAATATTATGGGTCTGCGCTTTATGCAGAGACCCATCCACCCGTCATTTGGACGGGTAAAAACAGTTGTGGACGGGTAGAAATATTTCTACACATCCACAACAGGCTTTACCCATCCAAATGACGGGTCTCTGCATAAAGCTCTTCTAATATAATTTTTAATGTCACGATAGTGTGCAGATAAGATTACTTCACCTGTTTTTAAAGGCTATGTCCTGAAATTCAAATCTACTGAACCCCTTAATGGTTGACAATGGTTGATGCTCTTTCAAATGATGATACAGCCAAAATATTCAAATATTTTATATAAGAGTACACAACATAAAACAAAACCTTTAAAAGTGCCATTTTACAGAAATTCTCTAGGATGCCCAGTTTGGATATATTGCTCGATTGTGACATCAGTCGTGGTTTTGACATAATCTCGTGAAAATAACACTTCAAAGAACGCTTGTGGTCGCCGCAAACGACTTGCCCATTGTGTTTCCTAAAAAATACTTTACCAAGCAAGCACCCTGACACCTCCTGTTTAATGTCAATTTTTAAAATGTTTCACCAAACTTGTGATTTTCGGGTTGTCATTACATTGCATAATACATATGTACATGCATACTTTAACACTTATTGGAATTTTATGGGGGGTAAAATACGGCCTTTAATGAAATGAAACTGGCCACTGAATACGATTACCTTCACTACTATTACGATACAACTTCTCAGTAAAATTACCGAGTACGACTGATGCAGTTCTAACATTTCTAGTGGGACTGATCAGTTACGTAGTTTTCTTGCGACTCACCAGGGTTGTTCTTCATGGGAGAATCATAGCCAATCCTCGTAGGAATGGTGTCACTTCCCACGCGGAAGAAGACATACATTGAGAGTAGGAAGAACCCGGCCAGACAGCCATAGATGATGATGTAGAAGATGGTGATAAGAACTGAAACAAGTACAAGAAGTTGATGAGGACTGAAATATATATAAGATGGTGAAACACATTAAGTCTGATTAACATACTATTAATGCATTGTGTGTATTTATGGCCACCTGCTATTCAACTTTTCGGAGTTTCATGCATTTTTTCAAACTGCCCCAGTTTTTGAGTTAGCAAAATGGCATTGGCTGATCCAAATTAACAAGCATAATAAGTATTCCGAAGTGTTTGGTATTCAAGCCGTTTCAGACATCGAATATGTGACTTCAGGCGATGCTTCATTTTGACAATCGTTGTTGTTGTCGGGGAAGTTGGTCAGTCAAGCTCATTTTGTAAACACACTACCCGGTACTTCTACGAGACGAATCCCAGACTCGGTGTCCCTTATTTTTGCATGAAGCCAGTAGGCTCAACTAGGACATAATTTTATGATTGGGTTAGTTGTATAATTAGTGTGGGATTATGACTGGGCCCTAGCTTCTCATGTTGTCAAGTATGCTTCCATTGTATTCGTGTATACACAACACATCTAAGGTATAATAATAATATTGGTACAAATATGTAAGTAATTACATTGTCTTTCAAATAAATACAACTTGTAGCAGTAAGAAATGAAGCCTAAAAAGTTACGTCATGTAGTATGTCATGTTATAATAAAATATTGATACTGGTGCATTTCTTGTGTTAAGGTAACTTTTTTATTAACAAAAAAACATCTACATCCAATGTGAAAATTATTATATGCACTTTAAAATAATGTAAACTTGCAATATATGCATATTCAATAATAAAAGACATATGCCCCCAAAAAGGTCTAAACAGCCACTGTTGTGGGGACACTTCGTATTCTCCCACATCAAGTCAAAACATCCACCAAAAACCATAACTGTACCCTTTCTGCAGATTCTGCAGAGTCATAGTGACACAGACAGATAGTGTATGACAGTCATGTCAGTCAATAAACATACTCACATTCATTGTCCCATGGGACTGGTGATTGACGTTAACTATTGATAATGATATCCATAATTATTGTCATTGAAATTATGCTAGCAGGGCCTCAGTCAGTGTGAACCTTCAGTGTTTTCGCCTAACTGCTGAAGCTACGATGAAGGAAAACAGTAAAAGCTCGCTTAAATATGTAAATACTATTATTGTCGCTCGCCGGATAATCTGCCATCGGTAATATTATGTAACTACACACCCCTAATCGCTACTGCACTGGATTTGAAAGGTCAATTCTACCAAATTCTCTAGGTCAAATGAAAGACAACCACAATCGTTTGATTTCTTCACGGGATAAGAATATAAAATTGTAATTTTGAAGAAATCGGGTATATGTGTTTAAAACGTTCCTCGGTAACAATATAGAAGTGTTTACGACAATAACAAGGCTGTATTTAATTGGAAAAACTGTGCGGGGATTCTCGCACTTGCCGCTCCTAGATGGCGTTGCCAGTCTGCTCGGTCCAGTAAACAATGTCCACATTTACAGTTATCCGTGGAGTAATCGCGTTGAAACACTTACACCAGCTCTTGCTGTTGCGTCCCAGAAAAGCCCGCTTTTCCGAGTCCCACACGAACATTTTGAACCCTTCCCATGCCGATGTATTGCGGGATCCCGGGAACTCAGCTTCGCTGGACGCCATTTTTGCAGTGCACAGGTGACCGAATAACGCTCTCCACGACCGTCACCAGATGGCGCTCGCTTTGACCTTTGAGGGACCGTATATAACTATATTATACAATTGTATCCATTTAAAAAAACTCACACCCTGGTAAATTTACGCTTCGTGAAGGTGGTTGATATAATTCGATCGTGACATTTCGCGTGTGTAGGTAAAAAATATTATATCTGCATAAGATCGTACGTGATTGATTTTACGTTTCGCGATCCCAGTCAGACCCCCGGGTGGACCATACCATCTCCATCCAGGGGTGGCAGGTCAGCGCATTTATTTAAAATTAATTAGTGTCCAGCAGCGAGTTTGTTTACAATAATAATTAGATGGAAATCTGAAAAGCGTGTTTATAACAAGTAAATTGTGGTAGCGGTGGTTACTCTGAATTGCGCGGTTATGTTTCGAAATGTGTAACGTTCTGTTTTATATATTATTACAAATGGCTGAAACCACGAAGATTTAATTGTGAAAACAAAGATCAAAATTGCTAAATGCTTTTTGCGATAATATAATTTAAGATTTTTAAGAGGTAAAAATTTACATCTACTATGATGTTCTAAGCCTATCTCATGCACAGCATTAGCAAACTGGTGATTTACATCAAAACTGTGATATCATATATATTTTTCACAAAATTATAACAAAAGTCCATTGTTCAGTGGAAGTTCACAAGTTGCAACCAGCGTGGCCGTTATTTTCAAATATATCACAAAGTTACATTAAAAAAAAAAATTATTTGAATAAATGTGAATGATTTTCAGTGAATTTAATCATTACATTAACAAAAATCTTTTGTAGCAATTAACTATCATGTTTAATGAAGCAAATGGACGATGAGACACTCACTAATGAAATGTGTCTACCATTGCATGTAGAAGGACAAAAAGCTAACTAATTAATTATTTAATCAATAATAATTAAAATAAAAAATAAAAAAGGTAAGTTCTTATATAGCGCTGTATCCAATCCTCAGGATTGCTCAAAGCACTTTACACATTACTTCCCTGGCAGACCTGTTCAATCAAACACCATCTCAACTTCTCTGGGAAGCATCCAGCCATATGCTACAATTAATGCGCGAAGGCTGCTCGTACACATATCCACCACTTGTCTATAGCCAGGTCCTCATTTATATAGTTGAGTGGACTGGAGCAATGTAGAGTGAAAAAACTTGTCCAAGGTTTTAACACCGCAGCACAGAATTTGAACCCGGTACTCTTAGTCGAGAGTCCGATGCCCTACCCCTGAGCCACGGCACTCACACGCGTTTGTAGTTATCACCACATATATGCAACATTAAATTAAAGCTGAATAGATCATCATTCAATTAGGTACACACAATGTGTTAAAACTGACTACCAGTATGATAATAAATTAAATAATATTTTATAACAAGATTTTTTTATTTTATGATTCATGTTAATATGTCGGATACCGAGCTAACTAGTCACTTTTCATAAACATGAAGCCAGGCAGCATCAAAACAATCCGACACAAATCACCCGTTCATCAGCTGCTTCAAAGCACACTTATGTATTATCCATCTTGAGTTGCAGCTAAATGAATATTCTTAGAAATACTAATAATCATACATGAAAGCAAGTTCAAAGTTGGCAACTGTTAATGTAGAGTGTAGAGTGCAATGACTGTGGTGTGCAGTGGCTCAGGAGTAGAGCTTTGGACTCTCGACTAAAAGGACTCGGAGTCAAATCCTGTGCTCCGGTGTTAAACCTTGAGCAAGTTTTTTCACTCTACATTGCTCCATTTCACTCAGCTGTATAAATGAGTACCTGGCTATAGACAGTGGTGGATATGTGTACGTGCAGCCACCACATTAATTGTAGCATATGGCTGGATGGTTCACAGAGAAATTGAAATATTGTCTGATTGAACAGGTCTGCCAGGGAAGTAGACTAAAGCACTTTGAGCAGTATAAGAACTTACCCTTTGTAATGGATTCTTATCCGTTCTGAACTAACGACACTGTATGTTGACATCCTTATCAATAGATCACTTTACTATTAGCTGGTATAGCAGTTACCAGTATTGACCTGTCATAGTGAATCACCTAGAGGCCCTGCACAACCTCCACCTGTACACACACTGAGGCCCTGCACAACCTCCACCTGCACACACACTGAGGCCCTGCACAACCTCCACCTGTACACACACTGAGGCCCTGCACAACCTCCACCTGTACACACAATGAGGCCCTGCACAACCTTCACCTGTACACACACTGAGGCCCTGCACAACCTCCACCTGTACACACACTGAGGCACTGCACAACCACCATCTGCACACACACTGAGGCCCTGCACAACCTCCACCTGTACACACACTGAGGCCCTGCACAACCTCCACCTGTACACACACTGAGGCCCTGCACAACCACCATCTTTGAGCAGTACAGACTGACCCTTTGTAATCACGACCCTCCAACCTCCCCTGTAACACACACTGAGGCCCTGCACAACCTCCACCTGTACACACACTGAGGCCCTGCACAACCTCCACCTGTACACACACTGAGGCCCTGCACAACCTCCACCTGTACACACACTGAGGCCCTGCACAACCTCCACCTGTACACACACTGAGGCCCTGCACAACCTCCACCTGTACACACACTGAGGCCCTGCACAACCTCCACCTGTACACACACTGAGGCCCTGCACAACCTCCACCTGTACACCATGAGGCCCTGCACAACCTCACCTGTACACACACTGAGGCCCTGCACAACCTCCACCTGTACACACACTGAGGCCCTGCACAACCCCACTGTACACACACTGAGGCCCTGCACAACCTCCACCTGCTACACACACTGAGGCCCTGCACAACCACCACCTGCACACACACTGAGGCCCTGCACAACCTCCACCTGCACACACACACTGAGGCCCTGCACAACCTCCACCTGCACACACACTGAGGCCCTGCACAACCTCCACCTGACACACACTGAGGCCCTGCACAACCTCCACCTGTACACACACTGAGGCCCTGCACAACCTCCACCTGCACACACACTGAGGCCCTGCACAACCTCCACCTGACACACACTGAGGCCCTGCACAACCTCCACCTGTACACACACTGAGGCCCTGCACAACCTCCACCTGTACACACACTGAGGCCCTGCACAACCTCCACCTGCACACACACTGAGGCCCTGCACAACCACCACCTGCACACACACTGAGGCCCTGCACAACCTCCACCTGCACACACACTGAGGCCCTGCACAACCCCACCTGCACACACACTGAGGCCCTGCACAACCTCCACCTGACACACACACTGAGGCCCTGCACAACCACCACCTGCACACACACTGAGGCCCTGCACAACCACCACCTGCACACACACTGAGGCCCTGCACAACCTCCACCTGCACACACACTGAGGCCCTGCACAACCTCCACCTGCACACACACTGAGGCCCTGCACAACCTCCACCTGCACACACACTGAGGCCCTGCACAACCTCCACCTGCACACACACTGAGGCCCTGCACAACCTCCACCTGCACACACACTGAGGCCCTGCACAACCCCACCTGCACACACACTGAGGCCCTGCACAACCTCCACCTGCACACACACTGAGGCCCTGCACAACCTCCACCTGCACACACACTGAGGCCCTGCACAACCTCCACCTGCACACACACTGAGGCCCTGCACAACCCCACCTGAACACACTGAGGCCCTGCACCCCAACACACTGAGGCCCTGCACAACCTCCACCTGCACACACACTGAGGCCTTGCACAACCTCCACCTGCACACACACTGAGGCCCTGCACAACCTCCACCTGCACACACACTGAGGCCCTGCACAACCTCCACCTGACACACACTGAGGCCCTGCACAACCTCCACCTGCACACACACTGAGGCCCTGCACAACCTCCACCTGCATCACACACTGAGGCCCTGCACAACCTCCACCTGAACCCACACTGAGGCCCTGGTAAACCTTATGGTTATGATGTCCAAAATGATGGCAAAATTCAGGACAGCTGTCTGTATTTTGGGTTCGTAATTGGGTTATTTAATAATTTTTTGAATTTGTTTGATTTTGTCAACAATTATTTTAATATATGTTCCCAGGGATTCCAGATAACACTGCAATATTCCAACCGACTACTGACAAGATATATATATATACAGGGATCACGAAATGGTGATCAAACATACTTATTAAAACCACTCACCTTAAAAGCTTTAAAAACAATAATATTAATATCTGGGGTGGGAGGAAGATATTCGTGACATCTAGAATAGAAATAAGATGTCATTAAGTGAGAATAGACACAGAGAGACAACCATTGTTTATCGTATATGGCAGTATTTATTCACACTTCACTTTACAAAACCGGTATCTTTTATACAGTAAACCAGCTACAATAAAGCACCTATTAAATAATAATTTATTGAACATGCATAAGTACGCTCTGCAAAACAAAAATGTTTGAGATCTCTAATATTGCTCTGTGTGCATTCTGTAGATGTGTTCACAGATGAGGTACTTGTCCAATTAAGTCATTAAACATCAACATACACAGTGTTGGAGAATAGTTTCAAGACATCTTCACAGGTTATCTATAAAACTGAAAATTATTTTTTTTAAATCCTATTTATTAAATTCCTCAAATATGATACAGGAGGTTTCTTTTCAGATCTATGTATATAACATTTTATATTTAAATATCAGTCTTAGACGTTTGAACACTGTCTGTGGTTTCGTGGGGGGCCACGGTGACTACAGGAAGCAGTAGTGCTAAGTCCTTTTGTGGTTATTACAATTTAAGCAGCACGAACAGTCCATTCTTGATTATTACCATTAATAATTACAAGCAGCTTAACCAGTCTACTTGTGGATATTACTATTTTCAAAAGAAGCATCAATGCTCCACTTGTGTGCATCAGAACCATTATATCATAACCTGCACGTGATTCAAGCAGCTTGAATATAATTAAGTAACAAATCCTCCTAACTTTACGAGTAAACATGTCAGCTTTGTGTGCTTGTCCACTTCACACTGTGAGACAAAGTTCAACACGTAGTGAAGACAGTGCTACAGGAAGCACGTACACACTGAGTGGCTGACATTTTTAGAATCTGTTAAATTATTAAAATCATTGTCTTCTTTTCCTTCTGTCCCATCAGCATCATAGACACGACACTCGTTGGGGTGACACGGTGGATGCCTTTGCAACCATGATGCGCCAGCACTGTCAGTCTTCCGCCATGCGCAGCAACCGGGCAGTGGGCTGTTTCGTCCAGTCTCTAATATTGTCCATGTACATTGATCAAAATTCTGATCTGGTACATTACAATAATAGACTGGAAAATTTCTGACTTTGACAGACACATATTTACCACTACATACTCCAGTAAGAAATAAATTGAAGTTTTGTATTAAACATATATAATTTTGTTTAAACTTAACATACATGTCTCTCATGAAGACATTATTTTATATCTATAATATTGAACATGATTTTAATAATCTAAACTTCATAAAAAATGAAAGAAAATTGTTTTAAAAAATCTGCTAATTTTTTTATGATCTATAGTTAAGGTGTAAATGGAAAAAAAATTGTATGTATTTTTTTGAAGGCAATATTAAAAGTATACATATTTCCTGTTACAACAAATAAACATAACAATGTTCAGATTTAAATAAATAATTAATTGTCATGATCTATATCAAAACATTATAAAACTCTATTGATGATAGATTTTAAAGCAGTGTGCTTTAAAAAAAAAATGTGCTGTGTACCTTTTGCCACTTACAATTAACATTAAACAAAGATTGTCAACAATTACCCAGCATAACACATGAAACAGGATGTGAATTGTGCAGTTAGTCACTTATACCATTCACCATAACATGTGCTTTTCCTGATTTACCAGGAAGTTGTAAAAAAAACCAGCATTAACACTTTTTGTTTTCCTTTCCTCAAATTCATCACGTGGAATGTTGGACATTCCTGTGTAATACAGCAATATTGAAATATCTACAAACATCTCAATTAAGCACCGTATGGTGTATTCTGTTAAGCATGTTATGTAATCAACTCGAAATGAGTGTCACGACAACAATAAGTCTAAGACTAAGTTATATAACAAAATGTATCATAACATCATGACTCAGTCTTATATCTTGCAGGCTCCTCGACAGTCTGACTTTGTCACTGCTAGTGTCACGGTCACACAGATGCAATTCAATATCACAGTTCTAACTTCAGTAATAAATTACCTGTTTAAACCTTTTTTACATAATCATGATAATATATATACCAGACGTAAAGTGTACTATCCAGCAACCGGGAGATACATATAGGCAATCTACAGCACAAGCCTACCCGCTATCTGTTGACCAATAATCCAGTCCCAAATTCAGATGTCGGACTAATCACTACTGTTAATGCAAGGTACAGCCTTACTTCAACATCCAGGCACACGCCATGATGATGATTCGGGATGAACATGGCATGAACCACGCGTCGCCTGTTTCACTGTCACATTGTCATTGTTCGTCGATATATTTCGTAAACGAAGCAGGCTTTGCACAGGGTGATATGACAATGTTTCAGCTGTTTTGTCATGGCACAAAGAATCTTGATCATGAGTTGATGGAACTGACACCGCTGTTTTTTCTTCCAAGTCCAAGAACCATGCTTACATGCACGCTCACAAAATGACCCCATTCGAAGTTCCCATATTTAGTTCTTCCTGATACCTGACCGCCAGATAGTTTGCCGTCTCTGTCATCTGCGTGAGCACTTTGAAGAGCCCGGAAATGTGCTGCCGGAACTGCCTGGCGACATGTTGCGAGTGTTCATCAGGCGGTGATGTTGTCACACCGTTGTCACGTTGGAAGACAGAGTCCGTGTCATCGTCCTCGTCAGGACGCGTGCCACGAACTAGCTCTGTCTTGACGGCGTTCAACATCGTGTAAAAGCTGAACAAATCTCCCGTTTTTGCCACGACGTCATCAGCAGGGTCGAGACCAAACGACGGAACAACCGCCTTGTTACCTGTCGTGCCGTTGGCGCCCAACTTTTCGACAGGGATGTCTTTGAGTCGGTTCGGTACGAGTATTGTGTCATCCATCTGGTTCACGGCTTCCACAAATCGATGCATGGCCGTCAGCATCGATTCGCTTCCCATTTCTCTCTCGAGCGGAATAGATACTCCATTGGTTTTCATTCGACACACAGAGTCTGACCTATTCATTGTGGATGAACACTTGCTGTCAGGTTATTAACAGGAGTCCTCTCGACGTACTTTCACACATGTGAACGGTGCTATTATTATCCGTTACACGCTGTCGTCTGTTGCGAGTCACTTCCAGGGGTCGAGCATTGGATTTCATTCACGCGATATCGTCCAATAGCGCATTAAATATTGCCAAACGTGTACATTTCTAATCAATTATCTTGTGAAGAATTTAATTTTAGTTTCCTAACATTATAATAGTTTAACATAATGTGTAATATGACACCAGATTGATGACCTTTTGTTTATTCACCGGAAGCTCTCTACCCCCGATTTTACGTATTGGACTAGTCCACCTAACAACCCAACGAGTTTTTACGTAGCTCGAGTCGCGCGCTCTACTGGGTACACGTGTACTCAGACATTAATAGCAGCCCACGTCGTACTCGGTATGGGCGACTGGTTGTATCACAAGGGCTGCGCATTCTTATAGCATGCGTGTGCCTGGTCTACTGTAATTGTAAGCAATTTGTGTGGCGTTGAAATGTTCGTAAATTGATATACCGTAAGCGTTTGTTGACGTATTGACGGCTGTCGGGGCATAAGTATTTAACGACGGTTCCGTTGTCGTTGGAACGATTTGGGGGGGGGGGGCGAGAAACGCCAGAGCTTCAGCACCACTCCGCCTTCCCGTTGTCTCGAGCTAGCGGTGAATCATGAACTCGGAAAACCGGAGGGAGGGTAGAGGGATGTTGTTTTAAAAGAACAAAATTTGCTCCATATGGCGCCTAAAAATGGTGTGTACACGTGTGTGTACACGTGTGTGTACACGTGTGTGTACACGTGTGTGTACACGTGTGTGTACACGTGTGTGTACACGTGTGTGTACACGTGGTGTGTACACGTGTGTGTACACGTGTGTGTATACGTGTGTGTACACGTGTGTGTGTGTACACGTGTGTGTACACGTGTGTGTACACGTGTGTGTACACGTGTGTGTACACGTGTACATGTGTGTGTACACGTGTGTGTACACGTGTGTGTACACGTGTACATGTGTGTGTACACGTGTGTGTGCACATGTGTGCGTGTGCACATGTGTGTGTATGTGTGTGTGCACATGTGTGTGTGTGTGCACATGTATGTGTGTGTGTGTGCACATGTATGTGTGTGTGTGTGCACATGTGTGTGTGCGCATGTGTGTGTGCGCATGTGTGTGCATGTGTGTGTGTGTGTGTGCACATGTGTGTGTGTGTGTGTGCGCATGTGTGTGTGCGCATGTGTGTGTGCGCATGTGTGTGTGAGTGTGTGTGTGTGTGTGCGCATGTGTGTATGTGCATGTGTGTATGTACACGTGAGTGTGTGCGTGCGTACGTGCGTGCGTGCGTACGTGTGTGGAGGCACCGCTACGAGCTAACTTTTACAGCCGTGCGAATTCGGACGGTTTAGCGTGCGTGTCCTCGATTATTCAGCGAAATTAATGCGGGACCTATTAGTTGTGGCATCTAGCTAGCTGTGAGATATCCTTCTTTCACTCACGAACACAAAACATCAGATCGAAGTGGCATGGCGAAGTCGGAGGCGGAGCGCCATACACAGCGTTGACAATTGTAACCTAAAGTTATTCCGTTATACAAAAGTGAAAACCCTGAAGTGTTTACAAATTACAGACCTATTTCGATTCTTCCATGCCGATCAAAAATACTAGAGCGCTTAATGTACAATAGGATTAATAATTTCCTAGCTGAATATAATGTCATGGACCGCCATGACGCTATCATATTGTATGTATTTTGTGTATTTATTTGGTTCAGTAATCGGTGACTCCACCTGGTGATTAATGTTTAGTGTTAATTAGCAGTGACAATGGGTGTCACTGCTGTTTGATCGGCGGGATGATAGCGGGATTTGGGGGAGAGTGGGAGAGCAAGCAATAACCGAGCCACGAGGCTGTGTTTTCAGTGGGAAGTTGCTTTGGTGAGTTTAATTACTGCAATTGTATAACATTTGAGCCATGAGTGCTGTAACATGTGAGCCATTATTGCGCCTTGATAATTGTGGACAGTTATGAATACTTACGTAGTTACGTAGTTATTGCAGTAGTTTAATTTCCCTTCTTATTCCCCTTACCTTATATGGGCTGGTAACCAGGTAATTATGCCACAGCTAACCATTAAGGTTGCCATTTATATTGAACTGTGTGCAACAACATGCCGTGTAGAGTGTACGTTGAACACGAAGGTTGTTTTCTATGGAAGAAGCGACAAATCGTTGTATTAATGTATTTATCAAATGTTTTAAGTCGAATCGTCACTATCCACGTGACGTGGGTCGTTCGAGAAATGGTAACCAGTATTGTTATGGTTAAGTGCTAGTACTTGCCGATATATGTATTGTGAGAGAACGTGTTTAGTGTCACAGCATGGTTGTTGGTGATGGATCACAAATTAAGACACTGTAGTTTGACATTAATGAGTGCAAACTGTTGACTTGTAGTTGTACCTGGCACCAGGATGATCACTAGGGGTCAGCACTGATGTAATTAATGTGTACATGGTAGATGATGCTGGTTTTTATTATAAGCGATGTAGAAACTTATTTTTGTTCTGCAGCGTGATTGCTTCATGAATGCTTTGGAAGCAAGAAACCTGATAGTATAGTCCTGACGTCTGCCTGTGGGCAGGTACATATCATGATTTAGTCTTGCATTTCTATATTATACTTGCCATTTGGGGTGTGCGTAAATATGTACTTGTCTTAGACTAAGTAAGAGTTTGATTATTGCCACCAAAGTCATGCAGTATTAATTACTTAATGCAATACGTAGGTATTACGTTATTTATTCAGTTAATTGCCAGTGTTGGCATGTTGGCTTGAGTATTGAACTTAAGTAGTGTGTGCAGAGATGGATCTTCTTACATGATGTTGTTGTATATTGTACTGTATGTAATGATGCCTGTGCTCACTGTGATTTATGGTTGTTACAGGGTTTTGTTTTGCTTTCTTCATGTGAAATAAAGACATTGTGAACCGTGACCGCTCGAGTTTCTCGTCCTTGACAATAACATACTATCAAATAAACAATATGTATTTAGGGAAAATTACTCTACTTATATGGTAATGATTGACTTGGTAGATAAAATATCAAGCAACATTGATAAAAAAAATCATAATATAGGCATATTTCTTGATATTAGTGCGGCTTTTGACACAACAGATCATAACATCTTATTAAAAAAACTTCAGTGCTATCGTATAAGAGGCATAGCTTGTGAATGGCTCAAAAGTTACCTTAGCGATAGAGCACAATATGTGTTGACATTGCTTGGTGGTGTGTGCGTGCGTGCGTCCGTGCGTGCGTATGTGGTGTGGAAGGGATCCAGTGAGGATTTCAGCATGTGCCAACTAGCTTCCATGTCTTAGTTCCCGCTTTCCAGTGAGCTTTGAAACATGGCATGATCTCCGCGAAAACACGCGACTGTATCTCACTAACCAGCAATGGTAACATGAGCTTATGCTCATATTACACGAACTTCAAGTGGCTCATATTACCCAGAAGGTATTCCAGTTCTCTGTTTGATTCAGCCGTGACATTTACTCAATGACGTTGCGTTATCACCCATGACACACTGACACGTTGACTAACCCACCATAAACCATCATTCATATTTTCTGGTGGCTCAAAAACCAAATTTCCATAATTCTACTAATTTTAGAGCCTGTTAGTATTAATATTTTAATGTGTCTTATCAACTGAATCTTGGTCACCAATCCTGGCATTTTAATGTATAACTAAAGACACATTTCCGTTTTTAATGTAATGTTTAGAACGGACTATGAAGTCTTTTAATCTTGAACACATAAATACAAATTAGGTCTATCAGAAGTTACAGAGAAATGGTTGCGAACAACACCATCCTACCATCAACCAGCCAACCAACGAAAAACACACCCACCCATCCATAGACTAGTATTTAAAAATATATATATTCAGCCAAAAAAACAAGATAGTAATCTGAGTTAATAATAATAATAATAATAACTTCTTATGCGCCAATATCCTCGAAAATCAAGCTCAGTGGCGCGACAAAACCAAGGGGTTAAGCAATTGCGTAAACGTAGAACAGTGCGTGAGTCGTTGATGGATGGACGAAGGTTCAGACGTAGATACTCAATGGCAGACTAGACCCATGTTGCTTCAAGAACAGGGGTAGAAGATGGGTACGTTGAACTCCGCGATGATGATTAATAGTCATCGTACTCCTCGTTCTCGTCGTAATCGTCCACAGGGTTTCATATGTAATTTCGTCGTCATTTCCATCTTCTTCTAAGATACCAACTAGGACCTTTGGAATGGCGTCTCCCTCGAACCATAGTTTCTGTGACATGATAATCATGGTCAAGAAGGGGGGGATTTCTTGGAAGTGATCAAGGGCCCTGCGCTAGATACGTACTTGAAAAGTACTCTCATGATATGCTGGATGAGTATCATTCTGCATCGTGTAAATGTTGACAGATCAACGAAGAGCCCAGGCCGCAGGTCAAGTCGTGAGCTACAGCATTTCTTGACCTTGACCTCTCTTGCCACGGCAGCTTCCTTCTTCCTGCCAAACGCCTTGTATGCGACATGTGAACTCGTCAGTGCCTGTGAGAATGCGCTCATCGTCAAAGCGCTCGCTCCAACGAAGGTTTGCAAGCACCTTGAGTTCTTGCTCAGTAATTTGACTCATCTCACTTTACGTTTGCTTTTGTACGCGTTCTCGTTTTTTCTCGCTCAGTGCCGCTTCTAAGCTCATTGCATTGGCTCTCTGTGCAGTATCGCATCATTGTCAAAATGTGTACAATAGCCTATCAAGCACTCTCCTCTACATAACAGCATATCTAAATTCAGTGCTAACTCCTGCAAGAAATTCCAGACAGCTACGCTCAACCAGTAGTAACCCTCTTTACATCCCTCGGGTGAAAACGAAAGCTGGGACCCGAGCTTTCTCGGTTGCCGCACCAACGTTGTGAAATTCGCTTCCTGCCAGTGTTAAATCAGAAGGTAATATAGTTTAATTCCGCCGACGTATAAAAACCTATCTCTTTAATGCTGCCTATCCTCCTTAGCCTCCTAGCTTCTTCATCCATCCATTGACGACTAACGCATTGTTTTCGATTACGAGTTTGCTTAATCCCTTGGTTTTGTCGCGCCACTGAGCTTGATCTTCTGGCGCACCGGGGTTTGGGCTAGGTATGTTTCCAAACAGTCTGTTTGAAAGAAAAACTTTGAAAAAGAACAATTGAGAGGGAATAAGGAAGTGGGAGACACTGGGTACATAGTCTAATGCACTACTGGGGCCAGAGATACCTCATTAGTTGCTCCTCATAACGCTCCCCTGGCAAGGTTGGTCACAATCCTTACTCCCTCACAACTGACCGACTTCCGCCGGAAGTGTTCCTATGGGAGGGAAATACCAAGCCCAAACCCCGGTGCGCCAGACCGGTTGTGACCCTCCATAGTGCGAGCGTCACTGGTATCCCCTTCCGCCATGTGCGGTCGAAACACTCAGTCAATGAAGGTAGCCATTTTATTTGCTTATAAACCAATGTCCAGCCTTAGCGGGTGAAATTGTGGTGTCAATTTTTTAAGACACGTAAGCTGATATATCTGACGTGATTTATGTTGTAGCATTACATTAAAACTATGCTTATATGTTATGCTACATCATATGATACATCAAACATGTTAACACGCACAAGTATAATTATTGATGTTGACTTATGCAGATTCATGATATGAATAGCGAAAGTTGGGCAACACTATGGTGCACACATCGCCGACGTTTTCTCCTTCATAAAAGTAAACAAGGCATTTTTTTAAACGCAGATACATAACACAGTACATCATACAGTGAATAATATAACTCGCATTGATATACGATAATTCATAATTTAAGATAATAAACAGGTGCATTAAAACCTATTAGTTATTTTATTTAATAAATAAATACAATGCTTACCTACGATTTATATCGACGCAAATCACAAGTGCATTTATTCATTACATATCAAATTTGTTCCCAAGTTATGTTTTGATTAACGAGAAATTATATTCACAGTAGAGTGACGCTAACATTTATGCATAATGATAATAATTTTAGTCGTCCGTATGCGTGCTGGTTTGACTATGCTAGTTAGCAATATAGAATGTCGACACTATACCACATGGCAATATATGTAATGTTCTACCAACAGTTGCATATTGCCGTTCTAAATACAACAACATTACACACATAGTCTACCTTAACGCTCTGTAGCAGTCGTCGCTCTCTTTTTTGGCGTCTGATTTTATATCCCAATGTTTGATGACTCCCAAAGTGCAACATTTGCAGCTCATTCGAGAACAACTGTCAAAGCGTCAAATCGCTTGCTGAATATCATACGATACATTGCACCCGACCCAACACGAATCACCCATAAACACGTAAAGTTGGTCTTGTACTGAAAACCAGAAGGATTGCATTTCGACTACAACTGCACTTCAACGAATCCATGCTTTCGAACGAACGCTTAAGTCATTTGTTTGTAGCAACTCTCAGGTGCAACGCGACAGATGTTACTAATCATACGTTGTCAATGTGTGCGTTCTTGCGCGGGACCAAGAACATACCATTGTCGGAGGCCGCACGTCAGGCTAAGAATGTCCACGGCAGTGAAGCTTTGCATTGCCTGTGTTAATTGACAATGAAACATGACAGGTATTACCGATGGACAAAACCAGGTTGCTTTGCACAAGTAGTTTCACTCTTCTTGTCGAATGTGCAAATACCCATGACCGTATTGAATTGCGGCTGGCGGGGTGAAAAGGATTGGTGGATAAGTATGAAGGAAGACGGGTGTAGAGAGACAATGATAAGGGAAACAGTAGAGGGTAAAGAAATGGAGGGAGAGGGTCGGCCAGGCAGGGAGGAGAGGATATAGAAAATAGTTGGTATTTTTAAAGGAAGGGATGGGGGAGGTGAAATCAGCAGGGAGACAGACAAAGAGAGACAAACAACCAACTTGTTCACTCGGACACATTGCGGTTTAAATAATAATCACAACGGTATTCTTTGTGTGTGGTGCGTGCGTGCGTGCGTGCGTGCGTGCGTGCGTGCGTGCGTGCGTGCGTGCGTGCGTGTTGAAACATACCCCTTTCCACCAACATTATGATGTGTAATTCATAATTGTTGTGGTTGAAAAATATATATATATAAATCTTTCCAAGGGACATGCTTCGCAGTAAAGGGTTTACAGTGGTGGGAGGTAATGCAAGCTTTATGAAACTTGTCACAGACTGTGCCATTCTTACTGTTTATCTTGTAGGCCTAGTCGGAATGATAAACAGGCATTGATGAAGTGCGAGTAGAGATGATGGCTGTGGCTGAGCGAGTTGGAATATGATCGACAAATTAATTGCTGAACACCTGCAAGAGAGAGGGGAAGTTCACAGAGTAATGAAGAATGGGGCTGATAGTCCGAATATAGAAAAGAAAGGGAGATATGCATGACCCAGGAAAAATAGAGGTGCTACGTTGCTAAGCCATATGTTGAAGTTTCTGGATAGAATCGTGGATGGCAGAATAAGCGCTGTAGTGTAAGGGGAATCGGTGAAGAACAGCTGGAGTTTAGACGAGGAAGAGGAACAACCGATGGGATGTTTGCCCTGAGGTAGCTAGTTGAGAATAAACTGGAAGGACAGTAGGATATGGCAATTAGATTCATAGACATGGAGAAGGCCTATGCTACAATCACAAGAGAAATGACAATGGGAACACTGATGTGGATGGGGGTTCCAGGGGAGGTCAGTCAGATTGGTGGAGGGGACTCGAAAAGCAGGGAGCTGTGTGAACCGGGGGTGTAAGGAGAGTCCAAAGTAAATGTTGGCGTGACACAGGGGAGCGCCTTGACCCCATTGTTGTTTATCGCTGTGGTGGGACTGATAAGCAGAAAGATTTGTATAAAAGTCATACTGCAAAAACTATTGTACGCAGGTGGTCTGGCACTGGTACCAGATGGGGAAGTAAATCTCCAAGAACAGTTGATAGAGTGGAAAGATATTTTCAGCAGACATGGATTGAGAGTACGCTTGGTGAAGACGGAGGTAATGTGGGTGGGATTTAGAAGGAAAGAGCTGTAAATACACCTGGATGGGAAGAAGCTTAAGCAAAGAGACAATTTTGCTTACCTGGGTGGAGCGATATGTGGGGTTGACATTTCGCCAGTCTCAAAAAAGGAAAACCTTTGGGGTGTGACTTGGACGTTGGCGTGGGTGTTCAGTTAAAAAAGGTAAAGGTAACTTCTTATATAGCGCAGTATCCATTCCTCAGAAAAATGTGTCAACTTATAAAGTATCACCCTGCAATCTGTGCTGTGCTGCTCCATTTGGTACATAGGGAGTCTTATCTCACTACCAAACAAGGTGGAAACATTGAAAACAATGGCATATCCATTTCTTTGGAACAGTAAACCCGAAGCTTTGAAAAGGGAATCACTATTAAACACATTTGCTGACGGAGGTCTTAACATTGTATATATTAGAACTAAAATATAATCTCTATTTGTCAAACAAGTTCTGCAATTAATTAAAGAGCATAGAGCCAAGTAGACCTTCTTAGCAATGTATTGGCTGGGTATACACCTTAAAGAGTATGTAGTTCTGCTCTGCCTTTACCCACCTTAAATGTCATGGTACTGGTTCACGTCCGGGTAATCTAGTCGGAGAGACAAGCCGTCAATCGATGACTTTTCGAAGACTTTCAATGTTATTAGTAAGATCATTTCTTTCAAATTAAACTATTGCTTAGAACTGTATCAGCTTAGAACATGTTAAAGGCGCTTCTTTCGAGTTTGACTTGCTCCGCGCAACGTAATCGGCACATCCCATGATCGTTCGACAGACAGTCACACGTGCGTGGACAGCCAGTCTCTGCCACGCCCCATGACCGTCGTCCGGTACAAAATTACGCAACATGTACTGGAGCGCCAGCGACCGATGTCGCTTCGATCAGCGCAGCAACTTGCCTCTTGTTTCGGCCAGCCGCATCTATTCACACTCATTCAACCGGATCGTGTTTACAAACACGCCGAACGCTGATATAACCATGTGTATTATATATATATATATATATATATATATATATATATATATATATATATATATATATATATATATATATATATATATATATATATAATTATATTATGAATACACAGCGCGATGTGTACATATTGAACTTTGCAGATACTTTATACACTCTGCAACTTGACGCATATACAGTAGTCCCCTTCTTATACGGCCCCCTCGCCATCGGCCACCAGGATTATACGGCCACATTTTCATTGTAATAGCATTTTCTAATACAAACTACGTCTCACCAGCGGCCACCCGGCTAATGTGGCCAATGATCAGGGTTGGATGAAGAATCTTCCCCTCTTCAGCCAATCGACAGTCAAAAACTGCAATCTTTAACCACAAGTCAAAAACAAATTAAGAAGGCCTACCATACACACTCGTCATTCTTGACAAAACACACACACACACACACACACACACACACACACACACACACACACACACACACACACACATTTATCGATGGTTCCCCTCACCAGAGGCCATCTGCCTTATAAGGTCACTTTGGGATTGCTGAACGGTTGGCCATATACGAAGATGACTACATGCATACAATTTACAAAGTACATTTTATAACACTCCACTGGTATGAATATTAGGAGCAACAGTCAAGAATTAATTGTAAACAGCATAAAATCATACACACACACACAAACACACACACACAAACACACACACACACACACACACACACACATCACATACGCTTATCACAACCATGATTGACAACGACGCCAAACAAGAACGACACATTGCCAACAAACAAAGCATTTATCACGTCCACCAAACATTAACCCCCCGAGGCCATCTGCCTTATAAGGTCACTTTGGGATTGCTGAACGGTTGGCCATATACGAAGATGACTACATGCATACAATTTACAAAGTACATTTTATAACACTCCACTGGTATGAATATTAGGAGCAACAGTCAAGAATTAATTGTAAACAGCATAAAAACATACACACACACACACACACACACACACACACACACACACACACACACACACACACACACACACACACACACACACACACACACACACACACACACACACACACACACACACACACACACACACACACACACACACACACACACACACACACACACACACACACACACACACACACACACACACACACACACACACACACACACACACACACACACACACACACACACACACACACACACACACACACACACACACACACACACACACACACACACACACACACACACCTTACTCATATCGGAAGACAAGACGGGGAGTGGGAATTGCTATTGAAATATGATCACGACGACGTTCACAACTTCAAGACTTGTAGGGCGGAATATCTATGCGGAGGGGGTGTCACTTCAGATTCAAAACGCGTCAGGGCGCGGTTTTCTAAACCAGACTTTGAACGCCTGAATTTCAATGGATTAGGGACCTGCTTGTGAAGTAGATATGTATACCCATATGAACGCTCAGCATATTTCTGCCCATAGTAATTGACCACCATGTCCATTATTGTGTACAGCGTATAACTATTGTTTAACCTTTACATACGAATGCAGTGAGTGTACATTAAACACGTTTAAGACACTTCTTTCAACCAACCCGGGAATATTGTATAAAAATCCGGTCTGATCCTTTCTCGGACATCGTTGTGTTGAAAAAAACAATGGATAGATGAGGATTCACGAGGACTATCAAACTGCGCCGAACTTAAACATCTCAATGGGGTGCATGTTAGCACAACTCATGATATGTTATATTGTGGAAGTGAAAACGTTTATCAAGTTTGGTGCGGTGCGTTTTGTGAGACGTCAATGCCTTTGAATGTGTAATTTGTTTTTTAGAACCTGCTGTTAGTTCAGTCCATTTGAGGAGTCAGATTTCCAGGATTGTTGCTTTCTTCCAGTTCTAAATATTGACGGGTGTCGTACATAGAGAAGAGGCGTTTTACGACTTTCGAAGAGTGCAGTTGCTGCCGAGACTTCTTTTGCACGGCTGTGACATGCTCTGTATTGGTGCATATATTTATTCATATAACATTGGTACATATGTTACAATTCCGTCTGGAGTATTTGTAATTGTGCTTGGATATAATATTACTTTTCAATTTCTGCATAATGTTATTGCTGTTTATAATGAGCAGCTTCTGAAGTAGCGAGAAGTGACCGTTAATTTCCTATTTCCGCGCAGTGGATTTTCCATTTGGCGGCATGTTAACGTTTTGTCAGATTATTATAAGGGGTGGCCCTTACAAGGAAACTGTACCTAAGAAAATGCTTAAATGTGTACACAGTCACTGCCGTCATATCAAATATAGTCATCAAACGTCTTAAAAAAATACACCACCTCTGGTTCTACTAAAATGCATGCATGTGAGTTGCACGTCAATATTGTCAAAATTTTGCAAGTTTTTTCAGCATCCACAGGGTAGCGTACAAAATGGATGAAATCACTACGCTAACTAAACTGTGATTAACAGCATGCATCATACACTGAACATATATCATACTACTTAATCAACTAGTATATCTGCTGTATTATACTCCTTTCCATTAACACAATTATTAAAGGTATTGGTATACATTGGTATGGGTCAGACCGGGAAGCGTAACCGTGCTCTGACCCCTGTTAGCTCCTGTCCGAACACAACCTCCTGTGGATATTTATAGATTCCACGAGAAGCCAGTCTTAAGCACAGCCAGCTATTGTTGACATGGCACCTTGACTAATTGCAGTGGCACCGATTATAGGGGCTGTATCAATAATACAGTAGATCCTGTTAACACTGAACGGTATACCCTCTGGCTATAGTTTCGAAATTATTGATTTTCTGTAAATGCAACTCAAGTTATGTATACTTTTATGATATATTGTTGGTTGTACGCTTGCTAGCAATACAATATATTGTATCTACAGCCTGTATAAATACTGTTTGCTGCGCTTGTTATTAATTATGTTTCAGTTTTTAATATATTTATTTTTATATAACAAAATTAATGCACACATTATATCTTCATGGAGTACATGTTGTGATCATGTGTTCAAGAAAATGTTCCGAAAAGACAATAATTCTGCTGTGCTTCTTTCACAAAAACTATACTGAAAGAAATTGACATGTAGTGTACCCCTTCCAAAGTTGGCCACTTAATAACTTCACTCACCTCTGGTATTAATACTGATAGGTATGTATACTGACAACAAGCAAACAATTCCATTCATTAAGATGCAGCTCTGGTATGGCATACCAGGTCACTGCACATAACCGAGCAAGACAGGAAGAAATCCTGTCTCCTATTCATTTATCCATAATCTTACATGGATGGCTTATTTGAACGATTATCAAAAAAGAGTGATGTGGGTTGCTACAAAGGCAGCCACTATACATACATACGTACATACATACATACAAACATACATACATACATACATGCATACATACCTACATACATACACGCATGCATACATACATACCTACATAATACATACATACATGCATACATACCTACACACATACATACATACATGCATACATACCCATACATACATATACACATGCATACATACCTACATACATACATATACACATGCATACATACCTACCATATACACATACATACATATACATATACATATACACATGCATACATACCTACATAATACATACATGCATGCATGCATACATACATAATACATACATGCATACATACCTACATATACACATGCATACATACCTACAACATATATACATACATACATACATACCTAACCTAACCTAAACATATCGCAAACCGGACGCGCATGCACATCACCATCAATCCATTTCTGCTCTGGCAATAATACTTTTGTCCGCCCTTATTGCCAGAGCAGCACTGCGGTTCGATCTTATCGCAGTTTCTGCGCCACGATCGCCTAAATCAGTCAAAAAACGATACCAGGGCGTCATGTGTATCTGAAACAATTACTATGTCGACATGTGTTCGCTAAACATATCGCCAACCGGACGCGCATGCACATTACCATCAATCCATTTCTGCTCTGGCAATAATAATTTTTTCGCGCTTATTACCAGAGCAGCTCTGATTGGTATTTTGGATTCTTTGTACCGTTCAGTGGTATTGAATTGTATTTTAAATTACTGTTGAGAGTACCACGGAGTCCTGCTATCATTGAATGGTCCAATGGTACTGAATGATACTGAATGTTATTCAATGGTAATAAATGGTATACCATTGGCTCTTTTTTTGTAAACGTTTATTGGCTTTTCGCAAAGAACCCACCGATTGTTGCCATTGAATATGGCGTCAGAGTGAGGGTATAGCTCATCAGGTCAGAGAGATGCTTACTTCCAGCCATAGTACCTGAAAGATGAATCCACTTGTGGTCTTGTGCTGGATCACCTTCCGACTCTGTCAATATGGCGAGGTCGAGAAACGTGACTGTCTTTACGAGAATGCGATCCCGGATTATTTTTTTTGTGTGCTTTGCCATTGTTTAAAGAAAATTGTCTTACTTCTTCTGGGGCCACCCGGAAGAAGGAAGCCAGGACGACCAAAGACAACATGGCGAAAGACAGTAATGGCAGAGCTACAAGATATGGGCTCTCGTGGGGCGAGGCTCAGGCCGCAGCCAAAGACAGGACCCTGTGAAGGAACAATGTTGTAGCCTTATGTCCCACTGGGGACGAAGAGGATAAGTAAGTAAGTCTTCTGGCATAGTTGCTCCTGAAGACAAACTGGTCAATGGTTGAAAGTGCTCGAGCTGAAATGGATTGACAAAGCTTTGGTCGTTCACTTCACATGATCCTTGGACCGAGAGACTCCGTGTGGTCTCGTCTCTGTTGTCTCTGCATTATTGCATGTGTGATCTAAAATATTCCACATAGCATCTACAACTACACTACTTAGGTGTTAAGTTACCATATATTCGTTATGGTTTGTTTCCAATGTTTAAGTGATTAACCAGCTATCACGTGTTAATAATTGACATTTTAGTTATGTATGCGTGTATTTATAACATTGTTTCATTACGTATGGGTTATCATTATGCATCTTGTTTCGGTTGTACACCATTATTCTCATGTACAATATTTTGTTGGGGCATCGAGTATCCCAAATTTGTTGTTTGTACAAATATGCGAATGGTTAATGAACGTGGCAGTTACGCCCCCACTATGGCATTAGTAATGAATTGTGATTGTAACATCCGTGTAAGGCCCTATGATTACCGTATTAAATAAATGGAATGTCATTTCCCACCGATATAAAATTATGTCTTTCCAGTTATGACTGAGAAATACAGAAGCAAGCTCAGATTCCACAGAGTTTTATTATTAACAACAGGTAGTGAGATTAATACACATTTCTGTGAGAAAACAAGAATGACTACTTTAAACAGCACGGTGCCGAATGGGAATTCCCCTGAACTCCATAACCGATTCATGTGAAGTAACTTTCTTCATTTGCATTTGGTTGGAAATAATTACCGTTTCGCAGACGGATCAATGACAATACTTTATGACTATTATTGAGGATTGAGTAGTGTCGCTTTTAAATTTTTTTAAGTTACAAAAATTACGTTGATTTGATAGTGGTACTGCTGTGGTTTTATGTCATATTTGCTGGTAGTGTTGTTGATTGATGTCAGACTTGGTGATACGGTTGTTGCTTGATGTCTGGCATGCAGATAGTGCTATTGGTTGGCGTCACTCATTGTGGAAGTGCTGTTTGTTGACGTCACATGCAGTAGTATTGCTGTTTGTTGACGTCACATGCAGTAGTAGTGCTGTTGGTTGATGTCACATGCAGTAGTAGTGCTGTTTGTTGACGTCACATGCAGTAGTAGTGCTGTTTGTTGACGTCACATGCAGTAGTAGTGCTGTTGGTTGATGTCACATGCAGTAGTATTGCTGTTGGTTGACGTTACATGCAGTAGTAGTGCTGTTGGTTGATGTCACATGCAGTAGTAGTGTTGTTGGTTGACGTCACATGCAGTAGTAGTGCTGATGGTTGACGTCACATGCAGTAGTAGTGCTGTTTGTTGACGTCACATGCAGTATTAGTGTTATTGGTTGACGTCACATGGAGTAGTAGTGCTGTTGGTTGATGTCACATGCAGTAGTAGTGCTGGTTGTTGACGTCACACGCAGTAGTAGTCCTATTGGTTGACGTCACATACAGTAGTAGTAGTAGTGCTGTTGGATGACGTCACACGCAGTAATAGTGTTGTTGGTTGACGTCACACGCAGTAGTAGTGCTGTTGGTTGATGTCACATGCAGTAGTAGTGCTGTTGGTTGACGTCACACGCAGTAGTAGTGTTGTTGGTTGACGTCACATGCAGTAGTAGTGTTGTTGGTTGACGTCACACGCAGTAGTAGTGCTGTTGGTTGATGTCACATGCAGTAGTAGTGTTGTTGGTTGACGTCACACGCAGTAATAGTGTTGTTGGTTGACGTCACACGCAGTAGTAGTGCTGTTGGTTGATGTCACATGCAGTAGTAGTGCTGTTGGTTGACGTCACACGCAGTAGTAGTGCTGTTGGTTGACGTCACACGCAGTAGTAGTGTTGTTGGTTGACGTCACACGCAGTAGTAGTGCTGTTGGTTGATGTCACCTGCAGTAGTAGTGCTGTTGGTTGATGTCACATGCAGTAGTAGTGCTGTTTGTTGACGTCACACGCAGTAGTAGTGCTGTTTGTTGACGTCACATGCAGTAGTAGTAGTGCTGTTGTCTGACGTCACACACACTAGTAGTGTTGTTTGTTGACGTCACACGCCATAGTAGTAGTGCTGTTGTCTGACGTCACACGCAGTAGTAGTGCTGTTTGTTGACGTCACACGCAGTAGTAGTGTTGTTGGTTGACGTCACACGTCACACACACACACACACACACACACACACACATACATACATGCATACATATACACATGCATACATACCTACATACATACATACCTACATACATATACACATGCATACATACCTACATACATACATACCTACATACATACATATACACATGCATACATACCTACATACATATATATATATATATATATATATATATATATACATACATACATAATACATGCATACATACATGCATACATACCTACATACATATACACATGCATACATACATATATACATACATACATACCTAACCTAAACATATCGCAAACCGGACGCGCATGCACATCACCATCAATCCATTTCTGCTCTGGCAATAATACTTTTGTCCGCCCTTATTGCCAGAGCAGCACTGCGGTTCGATCTTATCGCAGTTTCTGCGCCACGATCGCCTAAATCAGTCAAAAAACGATACCAGGGCGTCATGTGTATCTGAAACAATTACTATGTCGACATGTGTTCGCTAAACATATCACCAACCGGACGCGCATGCACATTACCATCAATCCATTTCTGCTCTGGCAATAATAATTTTTTCGCGCTTATTGCCAGAGCAGCTCTGATTGGTATTTTGGATTCTTTGTACCGTTCAGTGGTATTGAATTGTATTTTAAATTACTGTTGAGAGTACCACGGAGTCCTGCTATCATTGAATGGTCCAATGGTACTGAATGATATTCAATGGTAATAAATGGTATACCATTGGCTCTTTTTTGTAAACGTTTATTGGCTTTTCGCAAAGAACCCACCGATTGTTGCCATTGAATATGGCGTCACAGTGAGGGTATAGCTCATCAGGTCAGAGAGATGCTTACTTCCAGCCATAGTACCTGAAAGATGAATCCACTTGTGGTCTTGTGCTGGATCACCTTCCGACTCTGTCAATATGGCGAGGTCGAGAAACGTGACTGTCTTTACGAGAATGCGATCCCGGATAATTTTTTTTTGGTGTGCTTTGCCTTTTTTTAAAGAAAAATGTCTTGCTTCTTCTGGGGCCACCCGGAAGAACGAAATCAGGACGACCAAAGACAACATGGCGAAAGACAGTAATGGCAGAGCTACAAGATATGGGCTCTCGTGGGGCGAGGCTCAGGCCGCAGCTAAAGACATGACTCTGTGGAGGAACAATGTTGTAGCCTTATGTCCCACTGGGGACGAAGAGGATAAGTAAGTCTTCTGGCATAGTTGCTCCTGAAGACAAACTGGTCAATGGTTGAAAGTGCTCGAGCTGAAATGGATTGACAAAGCTTTGGTCGTTCACTTCACATGATCCTTGGACCGAGAGACTCCGTGTGGTCTCGTCTCTGTTGTCTCTGCATTATTGCATGTGTGATCTAAAATATTCCACATAGCATCTACAACTACACTACTTAGGTGTTAAGTTACCATATATTCGTTATGGTTTGTTTCCAATGTTTAAGTGATTAACCAGCTATCACGTGTTAGTTAATAATTGACATTTTAGTTATGTATGTGTGTATTTATAACATTGTTTCATTACGTATGGGTTACCATTATGCATCTCGTTTCGGTTGTACACCATTATTCTCATGTACAATATTTTGTTGGGGCATCGAGTATCCCAAATTTGTTGTTTGTACAAATATGCGAATGGTTAATGAACGTGGCAGTTACGCCCCCACTATGGCATTAGTAATGAATTGTGATTGTAACATCCGTGTAAGGCCCTATGATTACCGTATTAAATAAATGGAATGTCATTTCCCACCGATATAAAATTATGTCTTTCCAGTTATGACTGAGAAATACAGAAGCAAGCTCAGATTCCACAGAGTTTTATTATTAACAACAGGTAGTGAGATTAATACACATTTCTGTGAGAAAACAAGAATGACTACTTTAAACAGCACGGTGCCGAATGGGAATTCCCCTGAACTCCATAACCGATTCATGTGAAGTAACTTTCTTCATTTGCATTTGGTTGGAAATAATTACCGTTTCGCAGACGGACAATGACAATACTTTATGACTATTTTTGAGGATTGAGTAGTGTCGTTTTTAAAATTTTTTTAAGTTACAAAAATTACGTTGATTTGATAGTGGTACTGCTGTGGTTTTATGTCATATTTGCTGGTAGTGTTGTTGATTGATGTCAGACTTGGTGATAGGTTGTTGCTTGATGTCTGGCATGCAGATAGTGCTATTGGTTGGCGTCACTCATTGTGGAAGTGCTGTTTGTTGACGTCACAGCAGTAGTAGTGCTGTTTGTTGACGTCACATGCAGTAGTAGTGCTGTTTTGATTTAAAAAACTTTTTACACACAGCGTAGTAGTAGTGCTGTTGGTTGACGTCACATGCAGTAGTAGTGCTGTTTGTTGACGTCACATCGATTCAGTGAGTACGTCCATGCATTGGTTGGGATGTCACATGCAGTAGTAGTGCTGTTGGTATGTACATGACGTTTTCGAGACATGCAGTAGTAGTCGCTGTTTAGTTGTTTTTTACGTACACAAAATGTTGTTTGATCAGTAGTAGTGCTGTTGGTTGATGTCACATGCAGTAGTAGTGCTGTTGGTTGATGTCACGTAGATAGGTTGTTGTTGAGTCCAGCAGTAGTGTCTTTGGTTGCGTCACACATTGAGTGTGTTGGTTGACGTCACACGCAGTAGTAGTGCTGTTGTTGAGTCACATGCAGTAGTAGTGCTGTTGTTGACGTCACATGCAGTAGTAGTGCTGTTGGTTGAGTCACAGCAGTAGTAGTGTGTTGTTGACGTCACACGCAGTAGTAGTGCTGTTGGTTGATGTCACTGCAGTAGTAGTGCTGTTGGTTGATGTCACATGCAGTAGTAGTGCTGTTTGTTGACGTCACATGCAGTAGTAGTAGTGCTGTTGTCTGACGTCACACACACTAGTAGTGCTGTTTGTTGACGTCACACGCCATAGTAGTAGTGCTGTTGTCTGACGTCACACGCAGTAGTAGTGCTGTTTGTTGACGTCACACGCAGTAGTAGTGCTGTTGGTTGACGTCACACGCAGTAGTAGTGCTGTTGGTTGATGTCACATGCAGTAGTAGTGCTGTTGGTTGACGTCACATGCAGTAGTAGTGCTGTTTGTTGACGTCACACGCAGTAGTAGTGTTGTTGGTTGACGTCACACGCAGTAGTAGTGCTGTTGGTTGACGTCACACGCAGTAGTAGTGCTGTTGGTTGATGTCACCGCAGTAGTAGTGCTGTTGGTTGATGTCACATGCAGTAGTAGTGCTGTTGTTGACGTCACACGCAGTAGTAGTGCTGTTGTTGACGTCACACGCAGTAGTAGTGCTGTTGTTGACGTCACACGCAGTAGTAGTGCTGTTGGTTGACGTCACACGCAGTAGTAGTGCTGTTGGTTGAGTCACAGCAGTAGTAGTGCTGTTGGTTGAGTCACAGCAGTAGTAGTGCTGTTGGTTGAGTCACAGCAGTAGTAGTGCTGTTGTTGACGTCACACGCAGTAGTAGTGCTGTTGGTTGACGTCACACGCAGTAGTAGTGCTGTTGGTTGACGTCACACGCAGTAGTAGTGCTGTTGGTTGACGTCACACGCAGTAGTAGTGCTGTTGGTTGACGTCACACGCAGTAGTAGTGCTGTTGGTTGACGTCACATGCAGTAGTTTGTAGTAGTGCTGTTGTACACAATCTGTGTAACGACATACATAAATGTATAACAGGGGCAGTGCATATATAAAATGGGCAGTACATATTATATAAAACGTAAGGACATATATAAATCTAGCGGTATATATACATATATATAATGTAAGGAAATATATAACACGGGCGGGGTTTTATAATTATATATATATACATATATATATATATATATATATATATATATATATATATATATATATATATATATATATCTAACGGGATTTAAAATGTACATTTAAGCAGCTGGTTTTAAGAAGTTCTATCAGACGCTAAACAAAAAGGAATATTTGTTTTTGTAGCGCAAATTAAATAGATTGCTAAAATTATACAATTGTACAATTTGCACAATTAAATTACTGAACACGGCAGAATATATAACTAGAGTTTAGAAATAGGGTTGGGTCCAATCTTGACTTATGCATAAAATATAAATTGTGGCATTGACAAAACAGAAATGCTTAGATATTAAATGTCGACAATGAAATGAACTAGAATTGCTTATATTTCAAGGAAAACGCAACATGAGCAGATATATACATCACTAATGTGTGTAACGCCAATCACGCGAAACGTGTTATTTCACTATCTATGTACTGTTTAGAAATTAAAAGAATTAAAAGTGCCACTCAATATTACCAACCACACAATGCGGCGAATGTATCTGAGGTAATTTTGTACGTGATTTGCATTTATGAAATTCAGTGGCAGTAATTAAACATGTTGACGTTATGTAGGTTCAAATCTACAATGTTACATCAGTTACAAGGAATACAGAAGCCCACAGCCCCTTATACACACAACTACTGTTAATTTTGATAGATACTCCATGGTCTATGTTTGACAACTAGTGTAGACTGACAGCTTACCAAAGCAATTTCGAAATTCTTTCATGATTTATGTTACAGTAGAACGGAAATCTCAATTATTCAGACCTATATAAAATAATGTGAATTGTATGCGTGTTTATAAAGAGCACATTTAGGAGCACTTATTACGACTACGGGAATACTCTTAATCTTCACTAACACGAGATACGCTCACTAAAAAGGTATGTTGTTTTTATAAACACGGTTTGTTATTTATTTATATCGTTAGTTTGGAAAACGTTTTACAACATTCTTATTTAACTTCAGTTAATATCACGCATTTACGGGCCAGTATGTCTATTTACCACCTTGAAACAAAATATTAACAATGTTCATGGCTGGAATAAAACTTAATAACCTCGATAAGACCAAGATATTAACTACCTTAGGGTTAATACTGTATTATATTAACATAACAAAACTTAAATGTAGACATAAAATAGACACAAACTGAACTACGCCCATAAGACCTCAAATATTTTTTTGCCAAATGGCGTGATTCATGCAGGTATGCACATATGCACGCACGCATGTGCACGCTCCCTAGTGTCACTGGCGTCACTGGCGTCACTGGCGTCACTGGCGTCACTGGCGTCACTGGTATCACTAGTATCACTAGCACGCTCCCTCCCTCCCTCCCGCCCACCCGCCCGCCCGCCACCTTCCTCCCTCGCACGTATTTGTCCACGCATTCTGCCATCGGGCAGGGCAGTGATAATAGTTGACATACGAGTGAGAAGAATATTTACCTGTGACATTAAATCAGGTTGGTCTCAGGCGCAAGCCTAGTCTGTTGTATTTCGCAACTAGTTGTGCTCCTCTCTCCTGATCACGACGCCGATCTGTCTGAGTCTCACTCGTCCTGTTTGCAACGTCCTGGACAAAACGTAGTTGTTGTCTTGTGGTGGTTAGGAAGTCCTTCATCCGGGTCACCTCAAAATCCCAATCCAATGCCCTGTCTTTGACACGTTGCCGGAAAAGTCGGTTCAGAGCCGCCTCATAGTTGGCTACTCGGCGCTGCATCTGCACAACATGGTCGTGGTGACAGCGTTCCTCGCCCAGCGGCCGCTGTAATTCCATTCTACAACAACAACACGACAAACTGTCTCAGTTTAGCTGTGTCCCTCCCTCCCTCCCTCCCTCCCTCCCTCCCTCCCTCCCCCCTCCCCCTCCCTCCCTCCCTCCCTCCCTCCCTCCCTCCCTCCCTCCCTCCCTCCCTCCCTCCCTCCTCCCTCCCTCCCTCCCTCCCTCCCTCCCTCCCTCCCTCCCTCCTTCCCTCCTTCACGTCAGCAGTACTCACCCAGGTAGGTATATGCCATACGGGCCTTTGGCACGGGCAAATGTGTTCCTCACCCACTTAACACCTGCTTCAGAGAGCCAGTTGTCTTGGAGCCTTGAAAAGAATGTGAAAACAAGGATATGGTGTCATTATATATGGAAGGCGTTATATAGATCAACAAGTAATTTGCATGCATGTTCGAAATATAAAAGTTAAATTAAATTACAACGATTTACAACCAATGAAATAATATCCCACTATCTTTTTCTTTTATAAAATTGTACAAAGTTACTATTTTCAAATTGCACAACAGCTGCCGATAAACTCACGTCCAACCGCCAGTTCGTCATCTCAATTGTAAGAATTTGAACTGAATTCCCGCGAGAAATGTATCCGGACAAATAGCCTGAATACCTACGCTATTCGACCGTATCCGGACGTATCGCCACTCCGTTAATTTACAAGGCTTTAGTTTGTTGTTAATCGTTGTAATTAATCTTATTATTTTGAACACTTAAACACATGTTGTGTTGATTTACATCGCATTAACCTTCTTCTTTGCCTTTTCACACTAGGTGAGGAAAGCAGCCCGAATTCTTGATTTCCAGAATGTTCTGTCCTGTCCGGCATGATCCGCAGTTCCTGCATATCCCTTCGGACACAATTCATCCATCTCCCGCTTGGTCTCCCCTTGGCCTTTTTCCTGGGACTATCATATCACCAACTGCTCTCACTTCGTTGTTTTCTTCCATTCTCTGCATGTGTCCATACCAGCGTAGTCTCATGTCTCTTACTTTCTCTTGTATACTAGTCACTCCTAGCTCCTTTCGGATGACCACACTCTGTACTTTGTCTCTCAATGTTACTCCTTTAATTCTTCGCTACATCCTCATCTCTATTTTCTCAAGAATCTGTTCCTCCTTCTTTCTAACTGTCCAACATTCGGCTCCACACTGAAGTACTGGTCTAATGACAGTCATGTAGAGTTTGATCTTTAATTTCCTTGGCATTTTCTTGTCACTGATGACTCCGGATAGGTCTCTCCACTTGCCCCACGCCGCACTGACTCTTGCTCTTACTGCTTCCTCTGAACCTCCTTCTTCACTGATGGTGACACCTAAATATTTGAATTTCTTCACCTGTCTGAGGCTCGTGTCTTGCCTTTCTTTGAGGTTTACTTTTGTTCCTCTCCTGCAGCTGACCAACACTTCTTTTTCCCCAATATTGACTTCTCAGGCTCTCCTGCACCTCTTCATTCCACCACCAGGTCTCCCTCTCCAGGGGTTTCCCTCCTTTGGTGGCTCCACATATATCTTCTGCTGCCCTCATGACGACCTTCTGGAATAATTTCCAACTTTCTTCTGCATTAGTGTCTGCCTCCAGCTGGTATTCCTCTTCCACTTTGTCTCTGTATTCCTTCACTTTTTCTCCCTTCAGAGTCCAGATCTTAATCCTCTTTTCTCTGGTCCTTCTATGTTTTATTTCTGTTGTACTCAGGACTGCACATAGCAGCCTATGCAGAGATACAACCGCCTCTCCTGGTATTACCTTGCATCTCACATCTCCTTCAGATCAGCTCATGTCATGATGAAATCAATTTGATTAGATGCTTTTCCTTTTTGTTGAAGAAAGTGTTCACTAGTGCCAAGTCTAGGCTCACCATGCTTTCCAAGATTTTCTCCCCTTCCCTGTTCCTTTGGCCATAGCCTTTTCCTCCATGCACTCTTTGAAAAACACCTGGATTTTTTCACACATGTCCATTTAGGTCAGTTCCTACTACAATCTTCTCTGTTCTCGGCACTCTCGACATCACATCTTCCCAGTCTTTCAAAAACTCCTCCTTTATCTTCTCTGTTTCTTCACTCTGTGGGGCATATGCTGACACTATGTTGAATATCTCTCCAGCTATCACCAGTTTAAGCTTAATTAGTCTGTCTGATGGTCTTGACACTTCAACTACTTTCTCTTTAAACTCTGGGCTCACAATGACCCCCACTCCGTTTCTACTGCTCTTCTCTCCACTGTAAAGGATCTTAAATCCTTCTCCCAACTCTCTTGCGCTCTGCCGGTCCACTTAGTTTCCTGCACACATAGGATTCCTATGTTCCTTCTTTTGCAAACCTCTACCAGCTCTCTCCCTCTCCCAATCATCGATCCCACATTCCAGCTTCCGATCTTGTCATTTCTTTCCACTATCTTCTTTAGCTGCGGCCGTGGTCTCTTGAGTAGCCCTCGTCCACTTCTCATGTCAGCCGGGGGCTGCTGGCACGCGTCGCCTCCGGGGGACGCCCTAGCATTATTCGTCCATCGTTGAAAATCAGGCATTATTTTGTGGCATATTTTTATGATCGTATGCCCTTTCTGACATTAACCCCAGTTGTAAAACGGTCTGCAAGACGTGTTTTTCTCTTGTGACACCATCATCTGGATTTCCGTTCAGGGTTAACTCCCCTAGCCCTTCTCTTGAACGAGTATGGCCGCAAGGCAGCGGAGGCTTTAAATGAGAGTTTTCCTTCTCCTAGATAGGCTACATTCCCTGGTTGACGAGCCCTATCTACCCGAAGCTTCTGGTTTTGAGGCGCCAGATATTCCTGCAATTACCCTACCAGGGTACATGATATAATATTGCAACATATTCTTGTTTTCTCGCAGAAATTATTAATTAAATCAGAAAAATTGAACATTTCCACTGAGTAGACATGAGCTAGTGAAACCATGCAGATTGAAAAGAATATGGTGGCTCCCAGTGGTCAATGCTATCCCAGTTTGAAGAATTATTAAACATATACCGTAGTTCCATACTCATTAAACCTTGGTCATGTTCTTATATTTGGGCAATGGTTGTTACAGCATTTCAGGGGAATTATGTTGGTGTAACCGCGAGGGCAGGGTAACCTTACCCCAAATTAAGGTAGAAACGCTGATTGGTTCTCAGGCCGAATTTGAAATAACTAATTAAATACCGGTAACGATACTTTTTTATCAGATAATGCTGTATTATAAAAACTATTCAAAATTAAACTTATACTAACACAAAAATAAATAGAAATTAAAATGTTCAGGTGTTTATAAAATAGGAATTACAGCAGGATTAAACAGTATCCGTGAGGTGGCAGCATTGTTTAGCCTGACACGGGTGATAATTAAAAGCCGGCGAAGTTACCAGACTGTCTTCTCGGCGTAGTTCTGCAGCCGACCGACAGTCGGTTAAGCGAGACTACCCTTTAGCATCTTAATGATCTTACCAGATCCTCGAAAGGTGGGGCATCTTGACAGCTGCCATTGTTATTATGCGGGCACCGTCATCAGTGATGCTGTTAGCGCCCAAACTATCACAAAAAAAGAAAACGATGGTTAGGTGACATCCATATATTGCAACTGCTGGTATCTGGTACCAAACGAGGCAATCAGGACATGCAAGAAATTACCAAAAAATTTGGTGTTTTGAATATCAACTGGGATTGTACAAGTGCTTGTGTATATGTGCCAATACATCCAGGTGCTTCAAAGGAACACGAATATTACACAACACAGGTGGTCTATTACAAGAGATATCGATCTGACCTTTCGTGCACTCAAGTGTAATAAATTGTACAAACAAATGTTGGCAAACCTATAATAAATATATTATGGTACTATTAGGGCCTGTATAGAAAACATGGTGTTTTACGAGAATCCCACCCACCCTATTTGTAATTAAATATCGATGAGTGTGTCTCCGAGTTATTAGGTGTCACAACAGGAGTTCCGCATGGTCATTTGTAGGAGCACGATTCTCTGTACTTTATTTTTGTTGCCGATATGAATATATTTTGTAGTTGTAACAATCTGTCACACATTAAATAGGGAACTTGCTTAATTGTGCAGACTGTTTGCTGTAAACAAATTATCGCTCAACTTGGCTGAAAAACGAACTATAGGATCTGTGCTATTCGGATACCGTCCACCCAAAGTTGACATTAATGTGTGCTTAAATAATGAAGAAATAATCCGAGTACGTGTAATTAAATGTTTTGGAATATTTTATTATAACCAGGTAAGCAAAAAACATCACATTAGTATGGTTACAACAAAAACTGTCGAAAGAGGTAGCGATCATGGTATGTCTTCTGTTCCCCCTTTCGCCTAACAGTCCCTCCTGGTACGTCTTCTGTTCCCCCCTTTCCCCTAACACTCCCTCATGGTATGTCTTCTGTTCCCCTCTTTCCCCTAACACTCCCTCATGGTATGTCTTTTGTTCCCACCTTTCCCCTAACACTCCCTCCTGGTACGTCTTCTGTTCCCCCTTCCCCTAACACTCCCTCATGGTACGTCTTCTGTTCCCACCTTTCCCCTAACGCTCCCTCATGGTATGTCTTTTGTTCCCACCTTTCCCCTAACACTCCCTCCTGGTACGTCTTCTGTTCCCCCTTCCCCTAACACTCCCTCATGGTACGTCTTCTGTTCCCCCTTCCCCTAACACTCCCTCATGGTACGTCTTCTGTTCCCACCTTTCCCCTAACACTCCCTCCTGGTACGTCTTCTGTTCCCCCTTCCCCTAACACTCCCTCATGGTACGTCTTCTGTTCCCCCTTTCCCCTAACACTCCCTCATGGTACGTCTTCTGTTCCCCCCCAACCTTTCCCCCTTTTCCCCTAACACTCCCCCCTGGTATGTCTTCTTTTCCCCCCTTTTTCCCCTAACACTCCCTAAACATTTTCCCCCCTTTCCCCTAACACTCCCTCATGGTACGTCTTCTGTTCCCCTCTTTCCCCTAACACTCCCTCCTTTCCCCTAACACTCCCTCATGGTATGTCTTCTGTTCCCCTCTTTCCCCTAACACTCCCTCACACTCCCTCCTTTCCCCTAACACTCCCTCATGGTATGTCTTCTGTTCCCCTCTTTCCCCTAACACTCCCTCACACTCCCTCCTTTCCCCTAACACTCCCTCATGGTACGTCTTCTGTTCCCCTTTTCCCCTAACACTCCCTCAACCCCTTTTTTCCCCTTTCCCCTAACACTCCCTCTGGTAGTCTTCTGTTCCCCTCTTTCCCCTAACACTCCCTCACACTCCCCCCTTTCCCCTAACACTCCCTCATGGTATGTCTTCTGTTCCCCCTTTCCCCTAACACTCCCTCATGGTACGTCTTCTGTTCCCCCTTTCCCCTAACACTCCCTCATGGTACGTCTTCTGTTCCCCCTTTCCCCTAACACTCCCTCATGGTACATCTTCTGTTCCCCCTTTCCCCTAACACTCCCTCATGGTATGTCTTTTGTTCCCCCTTTCCCCTAACACTCCCTCTGGTACTCTTCTGTTCCCCCTTTCCCCTAACACTCCCTCAGGGTACGTCTTCTGTTCCCCCTTTCCCCTAACACTCCCTCATGTACTCTTCTGTTCCCCCTTTCCCCTAAACTCCCTCAGGGTATGTCTTTTGTTCCCCCTTTCCCCTAACACTCCCTAAACATTTTCCCCCCTTTCCCCTAACACTCCCTCAGGGTAGTCTTCTTTTCCCCCCTTTCCCCTAACACTCCCTCAACTCCTCCCCTTTCCCCTAACACTCCCTCAGGGTAGTCTTCTGTTCCCCTCTTTCCCCTAACACTCCCTCACACTCCCTCCTTTCCCCTAACACTCCCTCATGGTACCGCCCCCTTTTCCCAAAATTCCCCCCTTTTCCCCTAACACTCCCTCGGGGTAGTCTTCTTTTCCCCCTTCTTTCCCCTAACACTCCCTCACATTTTCCCCCCCTTTCCCCTAACACTCCCTCTGGTACTTCTTCTTTCCCCCCTTTCCCCTAACACTCCCTCTGGTACTCTTCTGTTCCCCCTTTCCCCTAACACTCCCTCTGGTACTCTTCTGTTCCCCCTTTCCCCTAACACTCCCTCTGGTACTTCTTCTGTTCCCCCTTTCCCCTAACACTCCCTCATGGTACGTCTTCTGTTCCCACCTTTCCCCTAACACTCCCTCATGGTACGTCTTCTGTTCCCCCTTTCCCCTAAACTCCCTCATGATAGTCTTTTGTTCCCCCTTTCCCCTAACACTCCCTCATGGTACGTCTTCTGTTCCCCCTTTCCCCTAACACTCCCTCATGGTACGTCTTCTGTTCCCCCTTTCCCCTAAACTCCCTCATGGTAGTCTTCTGTTCCCCCTTTCCCCTAACACTCCCTCATGGTACTCTTCTGTTCCCCCTTTCCCCTAAACTCCCTCATGAATTTCTTTGTTCCCCCTTTCCCCTAACACTCCCTCATGGTACGTCTTCTGTTCCCCCTTTCCCCTAACACTCCCTCATGGTACGTCTTCTGTTCCCCCTTTCCCCTAATACTCCCTCATGGTATGTCTTTTGTTCCCCCTTTCCCCTAACACTCCCTCATGGTACGTCTTCTGTTCCCCCTTTCCCCTAACACTCCCTCATGGTACGTCTTCTGTTCCCCTCTTTCCCCTAACACTCCCTCACACTCCCTCCTTTCCCCTAACACTCCCTCATGGTACGTCTTCTGTTCCCCCTTTCCCCTAACACTCCCTCATGGTACGTCTTCTGTTCCCCCTTTCCCCTAACACTCCCTCATGGTATGTCTTCTGTTCCCCTCTTTCCCCTAACACTCCCTAACACTCCCTCCTTTCCCCTAACACTCCCTCATGGTACGTCTTCTGTTCCCCCTTTCCCCTAACACTCCCTCTTGGTACGTCTTCTGTTCCCCCTTTCCCCTAACACTCCCTCATGGTACGTCTTCTGTTCCCACCTTTCCCCTAACACTCCCTCATGGTACATCTTCTGTTCCCCCTTTCCCCTAACACTCCCTCATGATACGTCTTTTGTTCCCCCTTTCCCCTAACACTCCCTCATGGTACGTCTTCTGTTCCCCCTTTCCCCTAACACTCCCTCATGGTATGTCTTCTGTTCCCCCTTTCCCCTAACACTCCCTCATGGTACGTCTTCTGTTCCCCCCTTTCCCCTAACACTCCCTCATGGTACGTCTTCTGTTCCCCCTTTCCCCTAACACTCCCTCAATTTTTCCCTCTTTCCCCTAACACTCCCTCAACTCTGTTCCCCCTTTCCCCTAACACTCCCTCATGGTACGTCTTCTGTTCCCCCTTTCCCCTAACACTCCCTCATGGTACGTCTTCTGTTCCCCCTTTCCCCTAACACTCCCTCATGGTACGTCTTCTGTTCCCCCTTTCCCCTAACATCCCTCATGGTACGTCTTCTGTTCCCCCTTTCCCTAACATCCCTCATGGTACGTCTTCTGTTCCCCCTTTCCCCTAACACCCCCCTGGTACGTCTTCTGTTCCCCCTTTCCCCTAACATCCCTCATGGTATGTCTTCTGTTCCCCCTTTCCCCTAACACTCCCTCATGGTAGTCTTCTGTTCCCCCCTTTCCCCTAACACTCCCTCATGGTACGTCTTCTGTCCCCTCTTTCGCCTAACACTCCCTCACACTCCCTCCTTTCCCCTAACACTCCCTCATGGTACGTCTTCTGTTCCCCCTTTCCCCTAACACTCCCTCATGGTACGTCTTCTGTTCCCCCTTTCCCCTAACAGTCCCTCATGGTACGTCTTCTGTTCCCCCTTTCCGCTAACAGTCCCTCATGGTATGTCTTCTGTTCCCCCTTTCCCCTAACAGTCCCTCATGGTACGTCTTCTGTTCCCCCTTTCCCCTAACACTCCCTCATGGTATGTCTTCTGTTCCCCCTTCCCGTAACAGTCCCTCCTGGTACGTCTTGCTTACACGTTAACATGTTGTATTTATTAATAACCAGATGTATGTGTAATTCTTAATTTGTGTGGTAAGAAATAAAGAACTTAATGAACAACTCTGCTATCTACTAGTAACATTAGCTGCACTGCATACCAAATTTGACTTTCTTGGTTGTAATATTAATATAATAATGTTACACGTATAATTCAAGACTAAATTAAACAATCGCCTGTACGACTTTTGTTTTGTTCAAATATAACATTGGTGGCATTGGAATTTCCACTCTGTTCAGTAATTTAATGCTTAACCAAAGACAGACTAATAAATAGTTTGTGACACTCACAAGTAATTAGTTTGTGACACTTACAAGTAATTAGTTTGTGACACTCACAAGTAATTAGTTTGTGACACTTACAAGTAATTAGTTTGTGACACTCACAAGTAATTAGTTTGTGACACCCACAAGTAATTAGTTTGTGACACTCACAAGTAATTAGTTTGTGACACTTACAAGTAATTAGTTTGTGACACTCACAAGTAATTAGTTTGTGACACTCACAAGTAATTAGTTTGTGACACTCACAAGTAATTAGTTTATGACACTCACAAGTAATTAGTTTATGACACTCACCCAAGCAAATCCAGCTGTCTCAAATGAGGCAGTACTGCAGCCAGTCGGGCCATGTCATCGTCTGTCAGGTCACAGATGCTCAGACTATGGAGACACAAAACAGTTGTTTCACTGGGTGCCAGACACTCCGTGGTAAGCACACACTGACAGCCACATAAATAAACCATGAAAAGCGTAGCTCGTTGCATGATTTTCATCACCTAACTTCACCGGAATAGTCAAAGGTAGACTTCAGTTTTGTCAAAATTTTGCAGTGTTTTTAAAAGCGAATTGCTAATGCTGTGACATGCTATGTTACCAGCTCAGTGTTATCAACGTACTGTAATATCTGCAGCAGCGACAGTGTGACGAGAGAGTCGCACAGAACCTTCGTAATCTCAGGGCCGTGGAGGTTAGGATTGTGGCCTAGCCTAAACAAATACAATTCATTAATGCAATATACAAAAGCTAAACAGTTCACTTAAAAAAACATATAATTAATTAATCTTCTTATTCAATTCATGTGTTTTATAATATATATATATATATATATATATAACAGACTGTATATATATATATATATATATATATATATATATATATATATATATGTATATATATATATATATATATATTATACATATATATATATGTATATATATATTATATATATTATACATAATATTATATATTATACATATATTATACATATATAATATATTATAATTTTTTATATAGATATATACATATATATTATATTATGTTTATATCGTATCAGTATCGTATTGTATCATATTATGCATAGAGGCAGTTTGACATGAACATACTTATATATAAAAATGATGATTGCAACTAGTGTCAACATATCAATCCCTACAATATTACAAACAAGACTAAAATAACAGCCAACAACTACTAATCGTATTAATATATGTTCTGAAATGGAAAACATCAATTTCCGTATTGCATCAATGTTAATTATTTATCCAATAAATCCGATAGTCAATAGGAATGACACTGGCAAAATTTATAGTGGCTAATTTATACTTCTATAATTATGTGTTCCAATACCATAGTTCTCTGAGCTGGGTCAATCCTCCCAAAGCAATAACCAGGTCTGTTCCATGGAGTGTGCACTGTTGCAAGCTGAAATAAATTAATAACGTCAAATTAAATATGTATGGCGGTACTTTGCGATTGACTGATTGATTAAACTTTGTTTTATAGAACACTCACACATTTCTGTTACGTATATATATATATATATATATATATATATATATATATATATATATTATATATATTACAATAGCAGGTCATACTATATTGAGGTACATACACTTTTACGTAAAATATGTATAAATCAATATAATATTTGCTAGTTATTACAGTAGTGTGTGTGTGTGTGTGTGTGCGTGCGTGCGTGCGTGCGTGCGTGCGTGCGTGCGTGCGTGTGAAGGGTTTCTTGGCAAATGTTAATTATAACTTATTAATTTTAATCCAATTAAAGCGGGACCAATCCTTGAACCCCAGAAGTTGCAGGTCATAAAACTGTGCCATAAAACTACGTCATGTAAGTCATTTAGCAAAACCATGACATAGAGGAATGTAGCAGTGCTGTTTGTTATTGGCTGGATAGGGGTTAGATATCAGTGCTGTTTGTTGTTGGCTGGATAGGGGTTAAATATCACTGCTGTTTGTTGTTGGCTGGATAGGGGTTAGATATAATTGCTGTTTGTTGTTGGCTGGATAGGGGTTAGATATTAGTGCTTTTTTGTTGTTGGCTTTGGATAGGGGTTAGATATCACTGCTTTTTGTTGTTGGCTTTGGGTAGGGGTTAGATATTAGTGCTGTTTGTTGTTGGCTTTGGGTAGGGGTTAGATATTAGTGTTGTTTGTTGTTGGTTGGATAGGGGTTAGATATTAGTGTTGTTTGTTGTTGGTTGGATAGGGGTTAGATATCAGTGCTGTTTGTTGTTGGCTTTGGGTAGGGGTTAGATATTAGTGCTTTTTTGTTGTTGGCTTTGGGTAGGGGTTAGATATCAGTTTCTGTTTGTTGTTGGCTTTGGGTAGGGGTTAGATATTAGTGCTTTTTTGTTGTTGGCTTTGGGTAGGGGTTAGATATCAGTTTCTGTTTGTTGTTGGCTTTGGGTAAGGGTTAGATATCAGTTTCTTTTTTGTTGTTGGTTGGGTAGGGGTTAGATATCAGTGCTGTTTGTTGTTGGCTTTGGGTAGGGGTTAGATATCAGTGCTATTTGTGGTTGGCTTTGGGTAGGGGTTTTGATATCAGTGCTGTTTGTTGTTGGCTTTGGGTAGGGGTTAGATATCAGTGCTGTTTGTTGTTGGCTTTGGGTAAGGGGGTTTGATATCAGTGCTTTTTTGTTGTTGGCTGGATAGGGGTTAGATATCAGTTTCTGTTTGTTGTTGGCTGGATAGGGGTTAGATATCAGTGCTTTTTTGTTGTTGGTTGGATAGGGGTTAGATATCAGTGCTGTTTGTTGTTGGCTTTGGGTAGGGGTTAGATATCAGTGCTATTTGTGGTTGGCTGGATAGGGGGGTTTGATATCAGTGTTGTTTGTTGTTGGCTGGATAGGGGTTAGATATCAGTGCTGTTTGTTGTTGGCTGGATAGGGGTTAGATATCAGTGCTGTTTGTTGTTGGCTGGATAGGGGTTAGATATTAGTGCTGTTTGTTGTTGGCTGGATAGGGGTTAGATATCAGTGCTGTTTGTTGTTGGCTGGATAGGGGTTAGATATCAGTGCTGTTTGTTGTTGGCTGGATAGGGGTTAGATATCAGTGCTGTTTGTTGTTGGCTGGATAGGGGTTAGATATCATTGCTGTTTGTTGTTGGCTGGATAGGGTTAGATATCAGTGCTGTTTGTTGTTGGCTGGATAGGGTTAGATATTAGTGCTGTTTGTTGTTGGCTGGATAGGGGTTAGATATTAGTGCTGTTTGTTGTTGGCTGGATAGGGTTAGATATTAGTGCTGTTTGTTGTTGGCTGGATAGGGGTTAGATATCAGTGCTGTTTGTTGTTGGCTGGATAGGGGTTAGATATCATTGCTGTTTGTTGTTGGCTGGATAGGGGTTAGATATAGTGCTGTTTGTTGTTGGCTGGATAGGGGTTAGATATCATGCTGTTTGTTGTTGGCTGGATAGGGGTTAGATATTAGTGCTGTTTGTTGTTGGCTGGATAGGGGTTAGATATCAGTGCTGTTTGTTGTTGGCTGGATAGGGGTTAGATATCAGTGCTGTTTGTTGTTGGCTGGATAGGGGTTAGATATCAGTGCTGTTTGTTGTTGGCTGGATAGGGGTTAGATATCAGTGCTGTTTGTTGTTGGCTGGATAGGGGTTAGATATCATTGCTGTTTGTTGTTGGCTGGATAGGGGTTAGATATCAGTGCTGTTTGTTGTTGGCTGGATAGGGGTTAGATATCAGTGCTGTTTGTTGTTGGCTGGATAGGGGTTAGATATCAGTGCTGTTTGTTGTTGGCTGGATAGGGGTTAGATATCAGTGCTGTTTGTTGTTGGCTGGATAGGGGTTAGATATCAGTGCTGTTTGTTGTTGGCTGGATAGGCGTTAGATATTAGTGCTGTTTGTTGTTGGCTGGATAGGGGTTAGATATCAGTGCTGTTTGTTGTTGGCTGGATAGGGGTTAGATATTAGTGCTGTTTGTTGTTGGCTGGATAGGCGTTAGATATCAGTGCTGTTTGTTGTTGGCTTGATAGGGGTTAGATATCAGTGCTGTTTGTTGTTGGCTGGATAGGGGTTAGATATCAGTGCTGTTTGTTGTTGGCTGGATAGGCGTTAGATATTAGTGTTGTTTGTTGTTGGCTGGATAGGGGTTATATATCAGTGCTGTTTGTTGTTGGCTGGATAGGGGTTAGATATCAGTGCTGTTTGTTGTTGGCTGGATAGGGGTTATATATCAGTGCTGTTTGTTGTTGGCTGGATAGGGGTTAGATATCAGTGCTGTTTGTTGTTGGTAAGGGGTTAGATATCATTGCTGTTTGTTGTTGGCTTGATAGGGTTAGATATCAGTGTGTTTGTTGTTGGCTGGATGGGGGAATATCAGTGCTGTTTGTTGTTGGCTGGATAGGGGTTAGATCAGTGCTGTTTGTTGTTGGCTGGATAGGGGTTAGATATTAGTGCTGTTTGTGGTTGGTTGGATAGGGGTTAGATATCAGTGTTGTTTGTTGTTGGCTGGATAGGGGTTAGATATCATTGCTGTTTGTTGTTGGCTGGATAGGGGTTAGATATCAGTGTTGTTTGTTATTGGCTGGATAGGGATTAGATATCAGTGTTGTTTGTTATTGGTTGGATAGGGGTTAGATATCAGTGCTGTTTGTTGTTGGCTGGATAGGGGTTAGATATTAGTGCTGTTTGTTGTTGGCTGGATAGGGGTTAGATATTAGTGCTGTTTGTTGTTGGCTGGATAGGGGTTAGATATCATTGTTGTTTGTTGTTGGCTGGATAGGGGTTAGATATCAGTGCTGTTTGTTGTTGGCTGGATAGGCGTTAGATATTAGTGTTGTTTGTTGTTGGCTGGATAGGGGTTAGATATCATTGTTGTTTGTTGTTGGCTGGATAGGGGTTAGATATTAGTGCTGTTTGTTGTTGGCTGGATAGGGGTTAGATATTAGTGCTGTTTGTTGTTGGCTGGATAGGCGTTAGATATTAGTGCTGTTTGTTGTTGGCTGGATAGGGGTTAGATATCATTGTTGTTTGTTGTTGGCTGGATAGGGGTTAGATATCAGTGCTGTTTGTTGTTGGCTGGATAGGGGTTAGATATCATTGTTGTTTGTTGTTGGCTGGATAGGGGTTAGATATCAGTGCTGTTTGTTGTTGGCTGGATAGGGGTTAGATATCAGTGCTGTTTGTTGTTGGCTTGATAGGGGTTAGATATCAGTGCTGTTTGTTGTTGGCTGGATAGGGGTTAGATATCAGTGCTGTTTGTTGTTGGCTGGATAGGCGTTAGATATTAGTGTTGTTTGTTGTTGGCTGGATAGGGGTTATATATCAGTGCTGTTTGTTGTTGGCTGGATAGGGGTTAGATATCAGTGCTGTTTGTTGTTGGCTGGATAGGGGTTATATATCAGTGCTGTTTGTTGTTGGCTGGATAGGGGTTAGATATCAGTGCTGTTTGTTGTTGGCTGGATAGGGGTTAGATATCAGTGCTGTTTGTTGTTGGCTTGATAGGGGTTAGATATCAGTGCTGTTTGTTGTTGGCTGGATAGGGGTTAGATATCAGTGCTGTTTGTTGTTGGCTGGATAGGGGTTAGATCAGTGCTGTTTGTTGTTGGCTGGATAGGGGTTAGATATTAGTGCTGTTTGTGGTTGGTTGGATAGGGGTTAGATATCAGTGTTGTTTGTTGTTGGCTGGATAGGGGTTAGATATCATTGCTGTTTGTTGTTGGCTGGATAGGGGTTAGATATCAGTGTTGTTTGTTATTGGCTGGATAGGGATTAGATATCAGTGTTGTTTGTTATTGGTTGGATAGGGGTTAGATATCAGTGCTGTTTGTTTTTGGCTGGATAGGGGTTAGATATCAGTGCTACTGACGAAACTTTATCTGGTAATGTCTTCCTTCGATGCAAAATCATGTAATACAGCTTGTAAATAACACGTGTTACTTTCAATTTAGCAAGTGAGAATATTTTACAGAATTTTTCTGTAATACTAGAGTGAACGTTATGACTGAAATCGTTTAGCGTTTTATAAAGAGTACACAAAACCCCATACAATAATACCACCAAATGCTTAACTTACTTGAGAATGGTAACATCATTCCATCTTGTCATCACATAAGTCAAAGCCTTCTGCTCGAGTGGGCTCATGTATGTGTCTTCGAGATCGAATTCCTTGCCATCTCTCAGTACGAAGTCCTTGATTTGAACCCACAGGTCTGACTGTCTTGATTCGTAGACGAGAAGCAGTAGGAGAAGTACGGCGGACTTGTGGTTGCGTCTTCTTTGTTCACACTCTTGGTTAATCACCAGCCTGAGCAAATCACTTGCTGTCATGGTTGTCTGACATCCCAACGATTGCAGAAATCGTCTGTTATCAGGATCACCTACTAGACCAGATATGAACATCAACACCATGTCCAACTGCCCTTCATTTCGTGTCTGCTTCATGATTGTTTGGGTTGCGTGCAGACTTGAAATCAGGGCAATGCTAGCGAAGAACTCCTCAACAATTAAATGTAGGAAGTAAAACAACTGTTTTACCTTTCTACACAACTGACCTGGAGCAATCACTCTGGAAACAGTCAAAAGACCACACTGCGTTGCAGTCTCCTCTGATAATTGACACTTTTTCATGTCATCGCTTGAAAAAACCACTTTGATTGGCTGTTGACTTATGCCTTGTTTTGCGAGTGCTGAATGGAAGAACAGTGGGTCTTTGATTTGTGCAACAATGTCATCATCTTCAGCGAGTTCTTTTCCTTTGAAGTATGGGTGATGCTCAATAGCAAAGTGGACTACACACGTTATTAACAACTGCGTAACTGTTTCTGGCAAAGGCACTTTGCTACCTTGCTCCAGGTTCACCTTTGCAATGCGGCATACGAGATTACATAACATGGGCACATAACACAGACTACGAATATTTGTGTTGTGCTTGATGTACGCTCGGATGTGTGACTCTAGGTTGCAATCTCCATTGCAAAACTTAGACACGTATTCAAAGATCCTTGATTCCACGAAACCAAACACCTCAGCTTTACGGTCGAAAACTGCGTAGTCAGTAACACCTCCCGGCCGAGAGGTTACCAACAGACTGGCCAACTTCAACGTTTTCCCACATATGATAGACCCTATCAAATGGGAAATCTCAACTTCCTCGTTGTAGTCGTAGGCTTTCGATTCCGATGCAGACGTATACCAACCAAACTCATCCAGTGCGTCAAAAATCAAGAGAGTTCTTTGCATACGTTTATGCGTTAGATATTCAGATATTGCATCATTGCTTGGCTTTGGGATACCTTGGTGTGTGAACAAAAGATCAGCCAAGGAGCACTTTCCGATATGTGCGAGATCCCTCAGAGAATAGTAGTGTACGTTGTCAAATTTACATGACAGTTGACCCTCCTTCTGCCATAGGTCAAGGACGCTCAAAGAAAAAACCGTCTTTCCAATTCCAGCTATCCCAGTGATCAACACCTTAAGCGGAGCCTTCGTATTCTGACGACCTGGCGAAAATAACTCTTGATGATTAATTTCCTGACATTTGTCCATGTCCATCTCCAGTTCGAGATAGTTGACATTTGATCGTTGCTCTAATCTCCGATACCCCACCTTTGTGTCATGGACACGAAGCTCGATGTAAACATCACTAAGTTGTTCCAGTGTTGTATTTTCATGATCGCCTTTGTTCCTAAGATAGGTTTCAATCGCGCGCTTGTGAACGTTTTTGAGCTCTTCTTGTACATTTTGCAGTTCTCCTGAAATAAAAACAAAAAACAATCGTAGCACTATTGTGCAACTAGTTTGTGGATGTGCAAATGCATGTGTTTGATATAAGGTGGCTCATTGTGCGTTCTATTCACAAAGATTTGAACGCAAACCTATTTATGTGTGTTTAATCACGCCCGATGGACTTATCATGAATATGTATACGATTTAATTTGAATTTAATAAAAACTATGTTTTATTCAAATTTAAGCGAACAACAAACTATCAAAACACTGTTTTGTCGATTGCTTTCAAATGCTTCCATTGCCACACAAGAACAAACGAAAACGTGATTTATTGTTAAGTAATAGTAACAACAAGTATATTGATGTTGGAAAAAGTACAAGCAAAGCAATTGGTGTAGTACTGGATTTAAAATATTGATATTCCCAAGAAATCGGCAAAAGGAAATGTAATGGACAACAATAACTGGTATCAGTAAAGCCATTAATGAGAATACAATTATTGAACTAGTACTAATATCTAACTACCTTTTTGTTTGCATTGATGTAATTTCGATAACTCTACCATGGACAGTCCCAAGCCTGGCTGAGAAAAGAGGACAGACAAGATATCCAACACTACACTCTGGAAAATGACCAAGCGACTACCCATAGAAAATGAAATAAAGAAGAGAAAATGGAGGTGGATAGGACATACACTCAGGAAACCACCAAACACCATCACCCGTCAAGCCATCACATGGAACCCCCCAGGGAAGAGACGAAGAGGTAGGCCACGAAACACCTGGCAAAGAGACATGGAAAAAGAAACGAAGGAGATGGGGTACACCAGGAGAGAAATGGAGAAGATGGCCACAGACAGAAAATTGTGGCGTTCCTTGGTCGATGGCCTATGCTCCCAGCGAGCAAACAGGCATAAGTAAGTAAGTATGTAATTTCGATGTACATAATGTGGAAGTTAATCGTGTTTCTTATTATGTGTATTTTCGCGGGAAGCTGTTTCTTTTTACTTTCGTAAGTATACTGTGTTAATATTACAAGTGGCTATATAACAAAATTAAGTTATACTCTTACAACAATACTCGAAACAAATCAATTACATAATACGCATTATTGAATAATTATTGTCCACACATGTGTAGCTAAAATGTTAACATAATTTATTAATAAAGAGTGCTTTTCTCTCAACTACGTCTACAAAGTGATAGGCCTATTTACTAAGATTATCAAAAAACTTTATTACTTTCTCTGCTATTTTTGTCTTGCAATCAATGCGTAACTTAGGTGTTTTCTGTGCAAAAATCCGGTACACAAGTATGTGTATGACTGTGTGTGTGTGTGTGTGTGTGTGTGTGTGTGTGTGTGTGTGTGTGTGTGTGCGTGCGTGCGTGCGTGCGTGCGTGCGTGCGTGCGTGCGTGCGTGCGTGCGTGCGTGCGTGGGTGTGTGTGTGTGGGTGGGTGTGTGTGGGTGTGTGTGGGTGTGTGTGTGTGTGTGTGTGTGTGTGTGTGTGTGTGTGTGTGTGTGTGTGTGTGTGGTGTGTGTGTGGTGTGTGTGTGTGGGTGTGTGTGGGTGTGTGTGGGTGTGTGTGTGTGTGTGTGGGGTGTGTGTGGGTGTGTGTGGGTGTGTGTGGGTGTGTGTGGGTGTGTGTGTGTGTGTGTGTGTGTGTGTGTGTGTGTGTGTGTGTGTGTGTGTGTGTGTGTGTGTGTGTGTGTGTGTGTGTGTGTGTGTGTGTGTGTGTGTGTGTGTGTGTGTGTGTGTGTGTGTGTGTGTGTGTGTGTGTGTGTGTGTGTGTGTGTGTGTGTGTGTGTGTGTGTGTGTGTGTGAATCACTTTGAACGTGCTGTTATGTAGGTTATTAATTAAATAACCAGATTATAATGATTATTCATGCAAGCGCAGTGGACCACACAATGACTGCTGACTTTAAACGCAATGAACATGTCGAGTAAAACGGAAGCCTAACGAACTGAACAGATTATACATGACCGAACCTTACTGTATAGCAGAGCCCAGAGTAGAAACACCCATATGCAGAGTAATTATTTAGCGATGTTGTCAGGGTTATAAGTGATTAATAAAAGCCACTTGTAGTAAAATATATGCACGGAATTACATGAAGTAATTAGGTTGATAGAATTCATTAAAGAGCTTAACATACTAAAATAGTCCCTTTAAATAAACTTTATAATGAAACTAATGCGTCTTAGCGCAAGTTTGAAGCGTCAAAATCGACCCGTCATGCAAGGATATGGTAGCATAGAGTGATGTAAACCAGGTTCTCTTCAAGAAGTGTTAACATCCAATATTTTCGCAATATACATATGTTTGGGATGACGTTGAATAGTGGAACAAGCATACTAAGGTGTACAATTTACGTAAATATATAGTTATAGTTTGGTCAGGATTCGAGAAAAATGCTAAATGTATTGTCACGCATTACTGCCTAGGTTTCGGGAACATTCAGTCTACGTAAAATACGCCTGGCTATTTTCGTGGGCACCTGATCTTTGCGAGCCCTATACCTGCGGCTGCTCCCCTATTGGTTAATCCACTACTGCGACCTTGACATTGACTTTTTTGTTGTGATTTACGTGTAGAACAGAATTGAGGATTACCCAGAATAGTAGTAATACGCCCAGTAATGCAAATTAAACAGCAGCTTTGCGTGAAACACTTCACGAATCTCACTAAAATGAGGAACTGCTACGTCGCCCCAGTAAACTGCATACACAAATATTACCTTCGACACGTTGATGCGAAATCTCAGCAGCATGTTGATTTCGCAGCTGCATCATTTTGTCGAGCTGCTGCATCAGCTGATCTTGTTGCTGGGCGATGAGGCTTTCATGTTGCATTTGGATTGCTGCTCAAACAGAAGAACAAAACAGCAATGCATTCTTTCTGTTAATGCGAGGTTGCTATAGCTCCTATATATTAAGTGGTTACTTAATATTGAGTTCTTATGACAACAACAATGATTCCGCCTGCAACACGTTCAAATGGTAAACAAAACATCCGGTTTCAAACGAAAATTGATTGGCTGAGTGGGCAGTGTTAGCAGCAATTGCCTTTGATGTTTAACTTTCCCACGTCCTAGACAGCAGACATCCCATTGCAAATTACTGCTCTGTCAATTCTGGGCACAGGAGCTGGCACCCTCCCTTAAAAAAACATTACCGTAACTACATGTCACAACATTATATAAAGAAATGAATCAGTCGATGTCACATGCAACACTTTCTTTCAGGATACACAAACGTCTTCACTAATAATGTGGCAGTGTTGCATTACCAAGCAGAAATTACAATTTAAAACATTAGTGCATGTGCCTCATATTGTGGACTTTTATCTAAACATTTAATACGGTTATGAAAGTACTTATGTGTTAGATTAAGATATATTATTATACAGTTATATTTTTAGAAAATTAAGTACATTATAGTTGACATGATAAACAGTACTGCAGCTGCATGTTGACTTGATCCTGGAAAAGGTCATAATACTATAAGATTTTATCCAGGTTTGTAGTTCCACGGGTGAGCAAACATCCACAAACATTACCACACCTTCTAGGTGAGCTTCCCGTCTTTCAGACACATCCTGTCGTTCCTTCAAAGCAGATATATCTCTCTCGAAGACTTCCGTGACAATGGTCATGATTTCCTCCACCTGAAAATAATCATTTTAATTATGCTATGCATTATGTTTTATCAAAACCAAACTCAGAGGCGCATGAAAACACACTGGTCAATCAATGAGAAAGAGATGGGAAGGGGGTGAGAGGAGAGAGAGATGGAGTGAACGAAAGAAAGCAAAAGAGAGAGACAGACAGGCAGACAGGCAGACAGGCAGGCATGCAGGCAGGCAGGCAGGCAGGCAGGCAGGCAGGCAGGCAGGCAGGCAGGCAGGCAGGCAGGCAGGCAGGCAGGCAGGCAGGCAGGCAGGCAGGCAGGCAGGCAGGCAGGCAGGCAGGCAGGCAGGCAGGCAGGCAGGCAGACAGACAGACGAGACAGAGATGGGGGCAGAAGAAAGAGAGAAAGAGAATAGGGTGACATACAGACACATAACTCGATAGAGAGAGAATAGGGTGATATACAGACACATAACTCAATAGAGAGAGAATAGGGTGACACACAGACACATAACTCAATAGAGAGAGAATAAGGTGACATACAGATACAGAACCCAATAGAGAGAGAGAATAGGGTGACACACAGACACATAACTCAAAAGAGAGAGAATAGGGTGACACACAGACACATAACTCAATAGAGAGAGAATAGGGTGAATACAGACACAGAACTCAATAGAGAGAGAGAATAAGGTGACATACAGACACATAACTCAACAGAGAGAAAATAGGGTGACATACAGAGACATAACTCAATAGAGAGAGAATAGGGTGACATACAGATACATAACTCAACAGAGAGAGAATAGGGTGACATATAGATACAAAACTCAATAGAGAGATAATATGGTGACATACAGACACATAACTCAACAGAGAGAGAATAGGGTGACATACAGACACATTACTCAATAGAGAGAGAATAGGGTGACATACAGATACATAACTCAACAGAGAGAGAATAGGGTGACATACTGACACATTACTCAATAGAGAGAGAATAGGGTGACATACAGATACAGAACTCAATAGAGAAAGAATAGGGTGACATACAGACACATAACTCAATAGAGAGAGAATAGGTGACATACAGACACATAACTCAATAGAGAGAGAATAGGGTGACATGCAGACACAGAACTCAATAAAGAGAGAATATGTGACATACAGACACATAACTCAATAGAGAGAGAATAGGGTGACATACAGATACAGAACTCAATAGAGAGAGAATAGGGTGACATATAGACACATAACTCAATAGAGAGAGAGAGAATATGGTGACATACAGACACAGAACTCAATAAAGAGAGAATAGGGTGACATACAGACACAGAACTCAATAGAGAGAGAATAGGGTGACATACAGATACATAACTCAATAAAGAGAGAATAGGGTGACATACAGACACATAACTCAATAGAGAGAGAGAGAATATGGTGACATACAGACACAGAACTCAATAAAGAGAGAATAGGGTGACATATAGACACATAACTCAATAGAGAGAGAATAGGGTGACATGCAGACACAGAACTCAATAGAGAGAGAATAGGTGACATACAGACACATAACTCAATAGAGAGAGAATAGGGTGACATACAGATACAGAACTCAATAGAGAGAGAATAGGGTGACATACAGACACATAACTCAATAGAGAGAGAATATGGTGACATACAGACACAGAACTCAATAAAGAGAGAATAGGGTGACATACAGATACAGAACTCAATAGAGAGAGAATAGGGTGACATACAGACACAGAACTCAATAGAGAGAGAATAGGGTGACATACAGATACAGAACTCAATAGAGAGAGAATAGGGTGACATACAGACACAGAACTCAATAGAGAGAGAATAGGGTGACATACAGACACATAACTCAATAGAGAGAGAATAGGGTGACATACAGATACATAACTCAATAGAGAGAATAGGGTGACATACAGACACATAACTCAATAGAGAGAGAATAGGGTGACATACAGATACATAACTCAATAGAGAGAGAATAGGGTGACATACAGATACATAACTCAATAAAGAGAGAATAGGGTGACATACAGACACATAACTCAATAGAGAGAGAATAGGGTGACATACAGATACAGAACTCAATAGAGAGAGAATAGGGTGACATACAGACACATAACTCAATAGAGAGAGAGAGAATATGGTGACATACAGACACAGAACTCAATAAAGAGAGAATAGGGTGACACAGAGACACAGAACTCAATAGAGAGAGAATAGGGTGACATACAGATACATAACTCAATAAAGAGAGAATAGGGTGACATAAAGACACATAACTCAACATAGGGCCAGTTTTGTTCAGACAGTTAGATATACCTCGTCATGAGCAGCCACTTGTTCTCGTGTGATCACCTCCATCTTCGTCTTCCACATAGTGCGCTCATTCTGAAGCACCCGGGTATCATTTGCTTCTAGGGGCAGAGTTTCAATCTACACGAAAACAAAATTACACTGAGCAGATATAAGATTACAATTATTCTTGCAAATGTCACGAGAATATCCATTTTCATATAATAAGTTTTCTTATATTTATGTACACAGGAGAGGTACCCAAATTGCTTACCTGGTAGTTGATTAAGTAATTTTACCAGTTAAAACACATGACCCGCCAAAACAAACTATAAAACTGAGTTAATTCCATACATCAATTTGTATGAAATGTCATGAATAATAATAATAAATGAATCATGGTGAGATCATGCATGTTTTGAACTTGTAGTTTGCCGTTTGAAATAACTTTCCGTATCTAGCAAGGATATAGTCAAAAGGCCGGTGTTATGTATTCATGGATAAACCATAATATCCATGTCTCTCCAAACCTTAACTGAAGTCAGGCTAAACCTATTGCATGGCATATCAAGACTCATTTAAAGTCTCACACTGACCAAAAATTAATAAATATTATTTACTGCATATATCAATTGATTGGAAATTAAGATAACATATTTATGCGGCAAGAAAATATGGACATCAAAAGAAAGCAGCATAAACAAATATAACTATTGTCATGGTTACGAGAGCTTCATATTGTGTTACTGATGTTTATTTGTAAACCACTGCGTTTGCAACTTACATAATAATACAAAGAAACAGGTGTGTATTCAGTGGTGATGGTTTACCCTGTAAAGAAGAGGTGACAACAAAGGGATATACATTTGTCATCTGATACTTCTACTGAATACCTGATACAGTTGTTGTACAGCGTTAATGGCGTGAGTGTCATTCACGAGTAGTGTCGGATCTTGTAACAACGTCGTCATTAACTTGATGTAATCCTTCAACTCCGTGTTGGTGGTCTTGAAATCAGCCGAGTGAAAAATGGTGTTTCTGACTGCTCTGACCTGGACAAGGAAACCAATTACACCATATATGAGTCAATTACTAGTGCACTCCATCTTAATTTCATATAGCCTTTGCAGGTACTAATTGTTTTGCGTCTGAGAATCGATGCATGCATGATAGGAGAAACTAACACAGTAGTTCAGTCAGAAATAGTTGCAGAAGAAGCAATGATAATTTATTTAAAATAAATTCTTGCATTCTTAGCATGCATTGATGTTACATAGATAAGGCAAAATTTCTAACTTTTGAGCAGCATCACACACACACACACACACACACACACACACACACACACACACACACACACACACACACACACACACACACACACACACACACACACACACACACACACACACACACACACACACACACACACACACACACACACACACACACACACACACACACACACACACACACACACACACACACACACACACACACACACACACACACACACACACACACACACACACACACACACACACACACACACACACACACACACACACACACACACACACACACACACACACACACACACACACGATTCCAAATGTTACCATAATGATATTTGTATGGTATATTTGTAACCAGATAAATCCGTTATGCAATGCAACGTAAATATTGACAAATATTTATTGCTTTTGTTTGTATCATCACAAGTCAATAATCAGCACTTTTGGGTTTTAGTAATGCATGTATTTTGCTAGCTGTTGTTTATTTTTATAACAATAATTCACTTTTATGTTATATTACATAAAACAGAGCCGTTAAAACATGACTAACTATACAACTTGAAAGAATCAAATAAGTAATATCACGATTCTGGCATGGTTATATAGCCACTTACGTCCTCAAATGACTGTCTGCTCGTGATGCGACTGGTGAACAGCTGACAGTTTAGCACCAGCTGCAGTAACCCAACGGGGTCCGTGTCAGCTGCACTAGCTCTGAACGACCCTTGACCTGACCCCATAAAAATCTTTGCGATTTCCCAAGGGTCACTCTCCCACTTTGATTTGTCCGTGTTCTTCCAACATGGACTTATGTTCCTAGTGAGCTGGGAGAGTATGTCTGTTTTCCATTCCTGCCGCCGTTTGGCACAAATCGAGCACAGCCCATTGGATCTGATGAATAAAACACACACTGACGCCTTCTTGCTGTTGGACATTGAGTGTAGGCATTCTCATACCATATTACCTAGCTACCACATGAGTTTCACTTTTTGTCATCACTTAATAAAATAATATTAAAAAGGTAAAATACAGAAGCCCCACAACATATATACATATACATATATATATACAGTCGCGCCTCGTTATAACGCGGTAGTTGGGGTCCACGAAATGGAACCGCGTTGTAAACGAGGCGCGTTATAGATTATATTCCGCCAGGGGCGCCACCACCCCCAAAACGCTACGACAGCAACCAAAGCCAATGTGCTGGTTGCACGGTGTATGCGTGATTTAAAAAACTAACTGACATTGAAACCAACGTAAATGTGTACTACGTTAAAATAATATACACTGTCGAATGTTGAACTGAGTAAATCTTGCGAATGGTGTACAGTTTTGAAATAAATTCAGAGCCAACACGCCTCGTCTGGCGATGCGAACTGAGGCGGAGCGATAACACAGTACGCGGTCGCGGTCTAAAATAACCTTGAACTCAGCAGCCGAAACGCACAAATGATTTGACGTTGCCGAAGTCGGTCAAATATTAATACTTATACTAATTGCGCTCACTGTTGGCTTAATTTCATCTTTTAATCAATCCCAAAATATAAATTTAGATCGCACATTTACCGTGCCGATTTATAATGCAATTCACGGTGGTTCGAGGCTACTGCGGTTCACACGCAGTTGACGAATTCGTATATTTGCGCACAAGAAAATGTTTTTTCGTATACGTAATGAAGAAAACATAACATAACTTTAGCCTGCCATTTCAGTACCATAATTATTTTTTGTCACCGCCCGATTCGTAAGCAATTTAATTGCCATTTACAAGTCGACGAAGGCGCTCGTTCGCGGAAGCCACAGTGAACGGGCGCCTTCGCCGAAGCCACAGGCACAGCGAACTGGCAAGAGACAAACGCGATTGATATCGGCGCAAACAAACAGGACTTTGTACCAAATTGACTGTGCCTAAAGTTAATTAAATGCAATCAAAGGAATTGGTAACGTTTTAAACAAACACTTAAGAAATTACCACACAAACCAAGCGCTGGTTACACAATAGATCGGTTTGAAAAACGATTGGATTGGTGCCGCGAAGCCGACGGCAGAGCAGAAGCCAGGGGCACAACGAACTCAGCAACGCAGTTGTACTTCTGTGTTAAATGTCTTAATATCAATAAATTGTTTCTAGATACACCTGTACAAGACAAACATGAGGACTTCATAAAAATAAGTGACAGTTAATTACAGCGTTATTGTTAGCTGTAGCGCCCATTTCCCCCCTGGCGGCAGAAATTCGGGGTCCACGACCGACCACGTTATAGCCGATTCGCGTTATAGCGAGTCGCGTTATAGCGAGGCGCGACTGTATATATATATATATACATAAATATATATACATAAATATATATACATAAATATATATACATACATAAAGATGCTTCATGAATAAACATTTGGTAGCAAATAATATAAATGCAGCAACCCTATATATATATATATATATATATACATAAATATATATATACATACATAAAGATGCTTCATGAATAAACATTTGGTAGCAAAGAATATAAATAAGCAACCCATATATATATATATATATATATAATATTATATATATATATATATATATATATATATATATATATATATATATATATATATATATATATATATATGGGTTGCTATTTATATTCTTTGCGACCAAATGTTTATTCATGAAGCATCTTTGAGACCCTAAGCAGCATATCCATTGGATGTTGTGATTTATCATGATATTATTAGTATATATATACTTATATATACTTATATATATATATAGTATATATATATTATATAACACAACACACACACACACACACACACACACACACACACACACACACACACACACACACACACACACACACACACACACACACACACACACACACACACACACACACACACACACACACACACACACACACTAATCACGATTGTAGACCTTTTTATACATCACATCACAACGTCCAATGGATTTGCTGCTTAGATTCTCAAAGATGCTTCACTAATAAACAACATAAAAATGTTGTCATAACAAATAAGCCATGCATGTATAGTTATGAAACGTTATTACCTTAACACATATTGCTAGTAGCTACATTTGCCGACAACAATGCAAGCGTCACATGTGAGCATAGCTACATACGTGCATGTGCCTCTGCATGGCAAACTTGGGAACTTCTGATGAAGCGCCAGATGATAAGCCTTGATCGGGTGTTCACAGAAGGGATACATGCCTTCTGCCGTACATAGCAACGCCTGGCCCGCTTTAACCCAGTTGACGTATTCATGGTTCTGGAATCTGTTTAGTAGAGCCATGTTTCTTGACGATGTGGTAGCCCATGATAATAATCATAAAATATATATATGATATATGATACTATAATTATATATAATCTATATATAATTTATATATATTATATAATATATATATTTATAATATATATATATATATATATATATATATATATATAATTATATATATATTTATATACAGTTATATATATATACTGTTTTTTAAGCAGACTCAAGCCAGTCTACTTAAAGTTTTAACCCTTATTAAGTGGATAATACCTTTTATTTTAAAATGTTAAGGGGCATGCATAGCAAGCCCAGACAATAATTATTTGCACCTAAAGTTTTGGTTGGTGATTTGGAGATATTTAATTTGAAAAGTCCGATAATATTCTGATATCTGTTTCCATTATATAATGTATACACACATCACATTATATATGTATGTATGTGTGTGTAGTTATATATATATATATATATATATATATATATATATATATATGTACATGTACATGTATACATATATGTATGTATATTATATATATATATATATATATATATATATAGAGCAATGTTTTAAGTCACCCAAAACATGCATATATTATTAAACACATTACGTTCAAACTACCAACTTAACAAATGCAAAATCTGAGTCTATAATTTATGGTATTTTGATCGGACTGAAAATTGATTGTTTTAGAGAACTGTGTGTGAATGTTTCCGTTACATTTAGGTTTGGCCGTGCCTCATGATGACTGCAGTTGGATGTTTTTGGTTGCGCCTTCTTTATTTTGCCAGTGTTTCAATCCCCGAGTAATACATCTCATGATATCTGTTTCAAAGTGAAATATATAAGACCCACTTCGTGGTTTTGTTTAAAAAAATCTAATTAAAATTTCACTAAATAATATTGTTTTTGTAGGAATATATCAGATGACTGATAACGACAACGCGTGATAAAGTGTTTGATAGTTTACAATAATAAAATTGCCTTAAAGATGATGCTACATGTATAATTCATTGGTTACCTGTTGCCGGAACACGTGCTGAGGTTGCCCTCTCTCCGTGTGTGATATCACATTAGGGTCTTTGCACTTGGACCATTTCATGGTGTCCGTGTTTATCCTCCAATGATAGTTGCAGCCTGAACGCAAGAAGGGTGAGTAAGTAATAGCTAAAGGAATGAATGTTTTCACCAAAATTGAATTCTGAAACAACATGATTGGTTTATCTTCTGACTATTTCAGGTAACTCAATTACGACTAAAATAAACCAGTGACACCAGAATGTCTGTACAGTCAATATTACAAATATTCTAGCGACAAAGATGACACACGGCCAAGTCACACGTGATCTAAATAGAGTATTCATGAACAGTGCTATATATGAAAATAAACTACTGCTAGAATGGCCATGTTTATGTTCTGCCAAAGAAGAACGCGAATATTCCTATATGAAATGAAACTGCTATGAAAAAGAGTCGTTTTTCTTTCAATTATTTGTTAACTGATAGAGATATTTACACATAGATCAGACCTGGAATGGTGCCTACTACAGATAATTGTTTCCTACATTAACTGAGAGTACAGTAAGATAATCGTAGAGTTCCATTATAGAAGCGTTTAGTGTTGGTATCTACTTCTATCTAGGCATCTCATATTGTGGTGTATCAGAAATGTATGCCTGACATTTAAACTAATTAAAAATAGTAATTATGCATAATCACCCTAATATATTGTAGTGGCACACATATTTTGTAGTGGAAAATAATTATACACAACAGCATAATACCATTGAACATTTGCCCTAGTCTTTGCCTGCCAACCCTTCCGGATGTCTGTGAATCTACGGACCACCAGGAATAGAAATAACTCACCTGGATTTTCGTATCAGATCTCCAATATATCTACACATGAATGCAACCCAGATTAACAATATAAATTGTCCTTATTAATAAACTTAGATGAGCACAACGCGTAATTCTACTTTCTGACATGGCCATTGTTTGATAGAAATAAAACACATTATATTATTATTATCGCCTTTCGTTCATGCGCACCGTGTTTTGACAACGCTTTGACCACCAGTGGTGTTCCATGTTCGTGCAGTGTTCTTCCTGTTAATCTTTGCTTCACAAATCATCCCATGGTGTTGTCAGGCTTTCTAAAATTAAAAATAAATAGTAAAACGTGGGCCATAACTAAGATTGGCCATTGAAGAAAATTTTCCTGATGCTAAAGAATTATTTTGGATTAGCACCTATCAGTGATATTATATTATTTTATTGTGTGATCTGTGATTACTAAGTTAGTAGCCATCATTATTTTGCACGTCGTTGGCATTGAAGCCACCTATTTATAGAATGAAACAGTCTGCAACCCTAGTTTTAGTAGACCGTTTACACAGATTTAACAAGATTTATTATTCTATCAAGTCGATATGAAATTATGGCTAGTAAAGTAACAAACAAATTATTTAAAATAAAAATACAAGTCACTATTCCATGACTTAAAGTATTTTTTAAATATTAAACTTAAATTTGGTTGTGGTTTAAACATGCACATCGTCGCACGACATTAATACAATTTAAAGTTAAATTTAATCACAAGCATGTTACATTAACATGGATATCGATATAATTATACTTGTTGCACTGTGTACATTCATGATACTAACAGTGTTATGTTAAGTGCCTGTGTTATGTGTAGGTTGGCCTGTCCCATTTTGTCTTGAAATAGCCACTAATACATTAATTGGCATGCAACATACATGACAGATATCAACTGTATCAACATATAATAACAATACTGAAATCTTTCTAGTTATGTAAGGTCCAAGCAAACTGACATTACTAATTTGTTGGAATATGTGAGATATTGTTTTGAACACTTGTCCACTAGAAGGTTTTTTGCGGTGGTGATTGGTTAATCCGATGTGTCGTATTTTGCTTTGGTTTTCGGCTTATTGTCAACCTTATGCACGTACAGCTATATACTTTCATCTTCAAACAAACTGAAATTGCAAAAGGAAACAATTACGTGTGGCTACAAACTCCACTACATCATAAAATGCACGCCTGATAACATGTTCTCAGTACAAAACATGGTTGTAATGCTTTTCCATAATAACATAATAACAACTGTTTTTCTTCGTTATCAAACTCTTGCACTGGGAAAGTATATTTACCAGACCCTCAAACAATAACAACGTTTCAAGTACAATTTTCATAACTACACCGCTTAGTTAAACAAAATGCTTCGTCAACAATGTATGTTACCAGTGTATCAACCGAGACTTGAAGAGGACCACACCCATATATATGAACCTGTGTTTTCAGTACTAACAGATCGAACCACCGACCACCATTTTACAGTTCTGTTTTTAATTACTTATGATGACGTTTTGTTTATGTTCACCTTATGATTATTGATTCGTGTACATATTTGGGGTCAAAAAAATTAACATATTGTTATTGTTCTTATATAATATTGCTAATTTTTTATGAACTCAGAAAAGTGCCAGATCATTAATTGTGACAGTTGGTGAGCAAACCAAATGTAGCATAAAACTAAAGCTAACACGAACATTAGCTTCGACACCATTTTGAAGCACCCTGACAGTGAACGTGCAGTGTCATGCAGTGACACCCTCAGTGCCAGCATAGAAAGGGCGGCTACTTCTGGAAATAGCTGACAGTGGTTGACTAAGACAAGACACAAGTACTGGTACTAATACTTCTTCGCGGAGATCAAAGTACTTCATAACACAGATCAGTCAGTTAACATGTAGAACGTTATTGAGTGATGTAAGTTAAGTTCTACTCAGACTTCGAGACGGCATAGCTTACATTTGCGGACACACCCTTCCCAGTGAATTTAACTATGTCATGGTCACAGTCACGCGCAATGTCATGTAATAGATTTATAAGAGTCGAAGAAAAACACGACCATTGGGAGGATTGCGCATGCGTCAGGTGTCGTCAACTCTTTTAATTTTTTCCCGCTGCACAACAAAATAGCCGAATTCTCAAATTAGAACAATTGTCAACATCCCACATTAACGGACGAGTAAATGTACTAATTAAGATCATTAAACATGCATCTAAATACAATTTAAATCAACAGCTCCCAAGTCATAGATCCATAAATTATTCTGACGAACAACAAATCCTAGAACTATGCACAGAAATAGACAACTTCACAGAAACACACATCATAGAAAGCCGTATAGACTTGGGAAAGTAAGCGAAAATGCAAACAGTCCCAGCGCTACCAGTTCTGATCAAATTATCAAAAACTGACAATAAACGTTCTATCCTGAGAAACTTCCACTGGCTGAAAAGCAATGACAAATTTGGAAACATCAAAATAGACCATGCATGACAAAACAAAACAAGAAAGAGGGCAATACAAAACTATATTTTGAAGAATTAAGCAAAGAGACAAGAAGCAGCTGATCAGTCGGGGGAATACATATATACAGAGTCAGGGGTCCACCATGAGAAAGCAATAAACACTACACAGTACACATGCACGTACCCGCCAAAAAATGCAGACAGAAATGTCAGCACAAGAAATGAAAATTCTTATGACAACAACATCCTAGCTGTGTATTTATACAAATGCAGATTAACTAAGAAATAAATTGAATGAATTTGAAAGAAGAATTGAAGAATTAAAACCCCATATAACTGCTATACGAGGTAAAACAAAAAAATGCAACATGACGTTCAATCCCAGAATGTTCCATAAAAGGATATACCATGTTCACCATGGTAAAAACATTGAAACTATACTGAAGGTAGATCGAGGTATCATAATTTATACAACTAGCACCCTACAGACAGAACAAATAAATATTCTCACAGCTTTCAAAGAATTAATGCTTATTTAATTTATAGATGTCAAACTTAAAAACAAAATCAAATTAGCTAGCTATTTGGATGTGTGTATATAGGATTAATTAAGTCAGAGGAAAACAACACTGAACTTCTAAATATGATTGGGTCAGTATACGCGTGTCCAAATTTAAATATATATGCACACTGTAATCACAGGTGATTACAATTAATCTACCAGACATAAATTGGGATCTTTGGACAACTAAATCAGAAAACCCCAACAACATATGTTTTAAATTCATCGAATGCCTCAGGGACAATCTTATCAAATGAGGAAGACAACATAGGTGAAATTTAATATTTTAGCCCTTTGGATAAAAGTGATCACAGTGTCATCAGATTTAACATTCTCTGCAAAGTTGCAGTAAATAATTTTACAAAAACATTTAAACAAATTATATACTATATAATTATCACTATAATAGTGTATGTTTTATGTGAAGCATCACGATGTAATATATAATAATTTATTAATATTGAGAATGCAACTTTAAATTATTATTGCGATACTATTTTCATACGACACATTTTACATAGGGAAACATTTTGGGTAGACATGGCGTCGCCGCATCCACCGGGCGAACAGAGCCTTCAACAACTGGAACTTTTGGAGAGCCAGATACCAAACGCGTTAAACAGCGCAGGTATTTACAATAATTATTGCTTTTGTCAGCTAACTGTGCTCGATTGGTTAATTTCCGACGCGCCTATTAGTAGTTGTCGCTGGGCGATAATATGGTCATATTAAAGTCAGACCTGGACATGAAATTAATTGAAAACAACCACGGCTCAACAAAGCAGCATAGCACTAGATTCTAGAGGAAACAAAATCAAATTCCCACAGCCGTTCTATCGAAAACCAAAATTGCACTTTATTTTATAATCTGGCCCAGAACTACAATCAGTGTCAATGGAATAAAACTTCCTGTCGGCTTAGTCAGATAGGCGAGATAGGTATGTATCAATTTCATTGACATTGTTATAACATTTTGCGTATAATGTACTTTAGTCTTTAGGATGAAGTTTACACCTCAGTATGTTGATTCCATCATTTAACATCTTACCTGGTTTTGTTTAATAATTGTGTCTTAGGCTTAACAGAGTTAATAGGCACTATACTATAGTATTCTGAAATGTGAACTTTATTGGCCCCCATGCATGCATATCAGACTGTAATGAACTGTGATCTCTAATGAGGCACAACTTCACTGCGCATAATTTACTGTATGGGCAAAATTTACCATATCCACTTTATTGACCCAGCTCAAATACAGGTCAGGCTTTATGAACTGTCCACTCTGTTGACCTCTGGATGTAGGTCAGGCATTGTCGGAGTTGGCGCGTGACAATCCCCGCATGAAACAGGTGGAGAATCACACTAACAACTTCCTCAAGTCACTCGAGGTCCTCGAGAACGGATTGTCAAAGCAGATCGCCTACCTCACGCAGGTGTCCACAGGTAAGTCACACCGTATCCCCCAGGGGGCGCTGCTGACTACATCAGTCTCATTACAAATTGCCCTGAAGATAACCTCAGCCAAAAATATTGCTTCCTGATAAGTGACATTAGTTTGACAAGTAAACATATATTTATTATAATAGAAATATACGCAATACCACTTACCTGCAAGTGGAATGGTCAAATGAGTAATTTTTATATTGCAACATTCCTGGAATTTGAGGAGGTATCCAATATAGGCAAATATTTAATAAGTTAAATAATAAATGTATGACATTCTCGTAAAATATTAACCAACTGGACTGTTTATGTAAAAATAGTAAAATGTGTTTTAACGAGACAAGGAGGTGGTGTAATAAATGGTAATAATAGGATAACTTGTAGAGATTTTTTCTTTGCTCAACAAAGGCTTGTACACCTTGGCAATTAAGTTTTCACAAGATTTGTCCAAAGCCAAGTAGTCACGGGAGGCATCAACATTTCTATTTACATTTACAAGCATTTTATTTCACAAAAGCTATTATTCAGAACTTGAATAAACCATGGCATATATATAACAATCAGTAAAATAACAAGAATTGTCATTTCAGGTTAGCTTATTTACTTATTTGGGGTTTCTATGACATTTAATCAAACGAATGACAATGTCTATGGATACGAAACTTATACAACTGAAGAAAGGGTATACATTGAAATGCAGATATGTACAATTCTTCATGGTGTTGGTTGTGTTAGTTTAACATATATTAAAGGGATACTCTAGTCAGTGAGAGGTTCACTGCATTACATAGTGCATAGTAATTGTGCACCTAGATCATTAATAAACAATTAATTATACTATAACTGCACCAAAAACATGCTATCTTGGATTCATGGGCGCTGCCATCTTAAGGTACAGAACCAGTGATGTAAACCGCTTACGTCATTGGCGCATGCACGTTCGAACATCCTACATGTGTCTAATGATATTTGATGTATCTAGTACGTCGCAGTTTTCTTACGTCACTATCACAATTATGCGTAAAACCTCTGCCAAGCTTTGCCTTTTCCAACTATGCACCAATGATATGATCGATTTGGCTTACGTCACTGGTTCTGTGTTTCAAGACAGCATATTTTTGGTACAATTATAGTGTAATGAATTGTTTATTAATGATCTTTGTGCACAATTACTATTTACAACCAATACATTATCCATAATTATGTAAGTAAATACTGTGAACTTCTCACCGACTGGAGTATCCCTTTAACAAACACGGCATGTAAGCGACTGACAACCCAGACAGGGCTTAAGAAATTAGTCAGTAAATTTACAAACATTGTGAAACACACAGGATAATGTAAATGTTACCCTGAAAAACAGAGACAGCTGACGATAACAGTCAGATTCACAAATATCTACATGAGATTGAGTGAGACCTGTCGCATCAAAGTGGGTATGAAGTCACACACAAAATGAAATTTATACTATTATGTCAGCTGGGATTGAGACATTAAAAGAGGACTATTATAACAGGGCACTGTATTCTTCTATTAATTAAATCAGAATAAATAATAAAAATTGCATTTATTACAAACATATGGGAGCTATTCAAATCAAATGCAGCTTTAGAAGTTGAGAGTACCGGTAATGGTAGTGCCCAGTGGTCAAATATATCCAAGTTTAATTTTTTAATTTAATATACATAAATATAATTAATATATTAAATAATTTGGTTTGATATATATATATATATATATATATATATATATATATATATATATTATGATTATATATAATATACTGTGTGTCCATGCTCATCAAATCGTGGATATGGTGTTTTCTTATATTTGGGCAATGGTTGTTCAAGTGTTTCAGCCCCCAAGCAGCCATATGTCTAGCTATTTATTAGTTTGGACTATTTGTTGAGGAAAATGAATCAGAAAAGTAAGATTTATGCTGTTGTCATAAAAATGAAGTGTCATGGCAGAATCTGTAACTTTGGTCTTATCTGCAAAACAGACCAATGTGACTTAATACTCAGTTTACAAGTACACTGTACACAAAAACAGACACCATACCTGATACAGTTCACAATATTACTACCAGAAGACCCATATCATGCGGGCTACCCAACATATATATATATATATATATATATATATATATATATAACATAATAAATACAATTGGAATGTTCAGAGTCAGGACACTATTGTAACCATAACCCAACAAACTTAGCTTAGTTAATGAATAATTAGAAAATAAAGCTTGATCTAACAATGTAATATCAATAATCCTTTATATTTACCAGTGGTTACGAAACACACTTAGAACACTACTCTTATTTTATTATAGACTGGTGCTTTATAACTGTTAATTTACTAATTTCAAATTGACACTGAACTAACACACTCAACTGAGTAACAGCTGTGAACGTCATTTTGCTGTTGATTTTGGCACATACTGACACTAGCCAGTATAATATGATACTGTTGTCTTGAGAAAACCTTTCTAGATTATCCTTCATAAACAACCTTTAATGCACAAATCCCACAGTAAAAGCTAGTCACACTTAACCAACTATCGGTCGGCTGCGGAACTACGCTGAGAAGACAGTCTGGTGACTTTGCTGGCTTTTGAATATTATCTGTGTGGTGCTAAACAATGTTGCCATCTCACGGATACTGTTTAATCCTCCCGTAATTCCTATTTTGTAAACAATTGGAAATTTGTATTTCTATTTATTTTGTGTTAGTATAAGTTTAATTTTTAATAATTTTTATAATACAGCATTATCTGATAACAAAGTATCGTTATTAATTAATTGGTTATTTCAAATTCGGCCTGAGAAGCAATCAGCATCTCTACCCTAATCTGGGGCAAGGCTGCCCTGGTGGTTACAACTGCAGCCCATTAATTCCCCAGGCTTGAGGGGCTTAAAAGTGCTGCCACGTCACGGAGGCTAGGCAAAAGCTAACACCGCATCCCAGCAGCCATCACATACATTTACCACCTTTCTACGACAATGCGCAATCCCACAATGCACAGCTTCCCCCACCACGTGAAGTTTATTTTTGTGAATAGAAAACCTAATCGTCACCGTCACTCTAACCGAGATTGTGCATTTTGTTCAGGTCAAGCCCACCAGGGGTCATGCTACGGTGCGTACAAAGACGTCCAGATGGCGTACCACCGGGCCGAACACGTCCGCAGTCGCATCCAGGAGCTGCGGACAGAGCAGCATCTACATCAGCAGCAGCAGCAGCGACTCAGTCAGATGGCCTCAGGGGACTCCATGACTCGCAGCTTCTCCATGGCGGAGGGCCAACACCCCCCACAGATGGGCTTCACCCACACAGACCAGCCAATGCAGCACAGCTGATGGGCCAATGTCACAACTGATGGGCCAATGTCACAACTGATGGGCTAATGTCACAACTGATGGGCCAATGTCACAACTGATGGGCTAATGTCACAACTGATCGGCCAATGTCACAACTGATGGGCCAATGTCACAACTGATGGGCTAATGTCACAACCGTTCAACGTCATGACTGATGGGCTAGTGACACAACCATTCAACAACGTCACGACTGATGGGCTAGTGTCACAAACATTCAACAAAGTCATGACTGATGGGCTAGTGTCACAACCATTAAACAACGTCACGACTGATGGGCTAGTGTCACAACCATTCAACAACGTCATGACTGATGGGCTAGTGTCACAAACATTCAACAAAGTCATGACTGATGGGCTAGTGTCACAACCATTCAACAACGTCATGACTGATGGGCAAGTGTCACAACCATTCAACAACGTCATGACTGATGGGCTAGTGTCACAAACATTCAACAAAGTCATGACTGATGGGCTAGTGTCACAAACATTCAACAACGTCATGACTGGTGGACAATATTACAGCTGGAGAATCATTGTCACAACTCTCAAAATGTGGTTACATTTGTGAACATGTGTCACTAACAGCTAACAGCTAATGTCACAACTAGTAAGCCTTGTGAATCAACATCACATCACAGCAGTGATGTCGTTGCAAACACGGCTGGGTCCAACTACCGGGACTCAACATCAAAGTCTCTTGATTACGTGCGAGATTTTCCGTTTTGCGTCCGGCTACAATTATGATGACACAAATATTGTAATTAATCATAACTGACGTAATCGATCAATCACAGTACTCTTTCAAAACTGGAATCGGTACTGGATATATATCCAACTCATAACCAGGACTACAGCATTTATATCAAATACAATAATTGGACCCAGCTCTACAGCGTTGCCTTGGTAACGTTTAGTTGCTGACTTCACCACCAGAAGAACGGCATTAACATGAGACTTCCTGTACGGTAGACAGGTCGCTGTTCTTGGTAGACGATTGTTGTCTGACCGTTCAGACCTTGGACGACTGGAAAAGACGTAAGACCGCAAGGAATGAAAGGAACTAGGATTACTGAACATTTCAGCTATAGTTCATATGTGTGTGAAACGTACAAGTCGATCACAGAATAGCACTACATTAATTTCACTGGTTTGTGGTGTTTTTGAGTCACAGCTGATCAACTGAAACAACTGAACTGATCACATTAGACCATCCATAGAGAGATTGCTGAAACTTTCTTACAAGTCGGATTTTGCAACAAAGTCGTAACGAATATTACAACTTATTGTCAGAATGTCACATATATGTATACTCAGATGGTATACCAGGTAGTTACTTCATTTTATCAATTTTCTGATAATGTTTGTATATAATAATGTAGATTTTGTAATGTGATAATTTATACGACCATAAAAGGGCACTTACCATATGTGGGTGGTTCACCCCCAAAGTACCTCTGATCAGGGTACGAGGCTGACCGGTAGGTGTGTCCAGGGTACATCTGACCATGTGACAATGGCACAGTCACAGACAGAGGCTGGGACACACTCCGGGCTTGCTCCAAGGAAACCTGCCAAGCCCTGGGAGGAAGATAAGGAACCATTGTACTCGTCATGTGACCTGCCATAAGTCATGTGACCACATCAAAATGGGTGTTAAGTTGCAAAATTGTGAAAAAATTAAAAATTTCTTCTGGCTTCCAGAGATCATAAGGTTGACCTCATTTGTTGAAATAACTTTGGTATTTAATTATTGCCATCAAAATTTAAGTTTATAAGCTACGTTTTATTAATACAGCTTTAAAGATTGGATGGTGTAAGAAAGCCAGTGGCCACAGCAACTACAGATTCAGTGTTTTATTTGGTTGGAATTATTTGTTAAAGAAAACAGACAGTGCATTGAAGTAAGAGGTTGTAAGATGTGTATTTCTAACAGAGTAAAAATCTTATGACATGATATAGACAGCTATTTTTCGTCCTTGTGCAAAATAAGCCTGCATCCTGTTGGTTGTGATATATCACATGATGTGATGCAGTTATTTTATTTGTATTGTAATAAAATCCTTTTGCAGCAAATGTTTCCCTGTTAATATTGTTAGATCCTCACTTTAAATACAGTTTCTCACTGCAAATACAGCACAAAAGAAACTAGGATAGATGTGATAAGTTGGGATGATAAAATAATATCGCTACAGCTTCTTGGCTTTGTACACTCTGTACACAATGTACACTCTACTCTGTACATTCTGTACACAATGTACACTCTACCTGTACACTCTACTCTGTACACAATGTACACTCTACTCTGTACACTGTACACAATGTACACTCTACTCTGTACTCTGTACACAATGTACACTCTACTCTGTACACTCTGTACACTGATGTTTTGATACGAAGATGACGAAATGTAAAACAAGTATCCGGCAACAATACAATATCTTTAAATTTGAAAAGGAAATTCATATCTAGGGTTTTCACTGTAAAATGTGTATTTTTAATTAAATCTCACTGGTTCTGAATTGATGGCAAATTTGATTAATGCACAAATAGTTTGATATCATAGAAAGAAAAGATTTTATGACGGTGAAAGTAAAGTTCTTACGTCTTATCATCCGGTGTTTCTGCGCACAGGTTCCATGTTTTATTGTGGAAGACGACCTTCAAGAGGCAGTCCCGAGAACAACCACTAGGGGGAGCCACGTCTGTCACCTGTAAAATGCAACAAATTTAACGCCTGAGTGAAATTAACCCAATGCTTATTCCTAGACAGAGTCCGACTTATCACCATCACTTAAAGACTGGAAACACCACCCCTGAATGACATTTACTATCCTGATTGTCATTTAAAGACTGGAAACACCACCCCTGAGTGACATTTACTATCCTCATCGTCACCTAAAGACTGGAAACACCACCCCTGAGTGACATTTACTATCCTCATCGTCACCTAAAGACTGGAAACACAACCCCTGAGTGACATTACTATCCTCATCGTCACCTAAAGACTGGAAACACCACCCCTGAGTGACATTTACTATCCTCATCGTCACCTAAAGACTGGAAACACCACCCCTGAGTGACATTTACTATCCTCATCGTCACCTAAAGACTGGAAACACCACCCCTGAGTGACATTTACTATCCTAATCGTCACTTAAAGACTGGAAACACCACCACTGAGTGACATTTACTATCCTCATTGTCACTTAAAAGACTGGAAACACCACCCCTGAGTGACATTTACTATCCTCATTGTCACTTAGAGACTGGAAACACCACCCCTGAGTGACATTTACTACACCACCCCTGAGTGACATTTACTATCCTCATTGTCACCTAGAGACTGGAAACACCACCACTGAGTGACATTTACTATCCTCATTGTCACCTAGAGACTGGAAACACCACCACTGAGTGACATTTACTATCCTCATTGTCACTTAGAGACTGGAAACACCATCCCTGAGTGACATTTACTATCCTCATGTCACTTAAAGACTGGAAACACCACCACTGAGTGACATTTACTATCCTCATTGTCACTTAAAGACTGGAAACACCACCCCTGAGTGACATTTACTATCCTCATTGTCACTTAAAGACTGGAAACACCACCACTGAGTGACATTTACTATCCTCATCGTCACCTAAAGACTGGAAACACCACCACTGAGTGACATTTACTATCCTCATCGTCACCTAAAGACTGGAAACACCACCCCTGAGTGACATTTACTATCCTCATCGTCACCTAAAGACTGGAAACACCACCCCTGAGTGACATTTACTATCCTCATCGTCACTTAAAGACTGGAAACACCACCACTGAGTGACATTTACTATCCTCATTGTCACTTAGAGACTGGAAACACCACCCCTGAGTGACATTTACTATCCTCATTGTCACTTAGAGACTGGAAACACCACCCCTGAGTGACATTTACTATCCTCATCGTCACTTAAAGACTGGAAACACCACCACTGAGTGACATTTACTATCCTCATTGTCACTTAAAGACTGGAAACACCACCACTGAGTGACATTTACTATCCTCATGTCACTTAAGACTGGAAACACCACCACTGAGTGACATTTACTATCCTCATCGTCACTTAAAGACTGGAAACACCACCACTGAGTGACATTTACTATCCTCATTGTCACTTAAAGACTGGAAACACCACCACCTGAGTGACATTTACTATCCTCATCGTCACTTAAAGACTGGAAACACCACCACTGAGTGACATTTACTATCCTCATCGTCACCTAAAGACTGGAAACACCACCACTGAGTGACATTTACTATCCTCATCGTCACCTAAAGACTGGAAACACCACCCCTGAGTGACATTTACTATCCTAATTGTCACTTAAAGACTGGAAACACCACCACTGAGTGACATTTACTATCCTCATTGTCACTTAAAGACTGGAAACACCACCACTGAGTGACATTTACTATCCTCATTGTCACCTAAAGACTGGAAACACCACCACTGAGTGACATTTACTATCCTCATTGTCACTTAGAGACTGGAAACACCATCCCTGAGTGACATTTACTATCCTCAATGTCACTTAGAGACTGGAAACACCACCACTGAGTGACATTTACTATCCTCATTGTCACTTAGAGACTGGAAACACCACCCCTGAGTGACATTTACTATCCTCATTGTCACTTAGAGACTGGAAACACCACCACTGAGTGACATTTACTATCCTCATTGTCACTTAGAGACTGGAAACACCACCACTGAGTGACATTTACTATCCTCATTGTCACCTAAAGACTGGAAACACCACCACTGAGTGACATTTACTATCCTCATTGTCACCTAAAGACTGGAAACACCACCACTGAGTGACATTTACTATCCTCATTGTCACCTAAAGACTGGAAACACCACCACTGAGTGACATTTACTATCCTCATTGTCACTTAAGACTGGAAACACCACCCCTGAGTGACATTTACTATCCTCATTGTCACTTAAAGACTGGAAACACCACCACTGAGTGACATTTACTATCCTCATCGTCACTTAAAGACTGGAAACACCACCACTGAGTGACATTTACTATCCTCATCGTCATCTAAAGACTGGAAACACCACCACTGAGTGACATTTACTATCCTCATTGTCACTTAAAGACTGGAAACACCACCACTGAGTGACATTTACTATCCTCATCGTCACTTAAAGACTGGAAACACCATCACTGAGTGACATTTACTATCCTCATCTGTACACTTAAAGCCTGGACACCACCACTGAGTGACATTTACTATCCTCATTGTCATCCTAAAGACTACACCATCCACTGAGTGACATTTACTATCCTCATTGTCACTTAAAGACTGGAAACACCACCACTGAGTGACATTTACTATCCTCATTGTCACATAGAGACTGGAAACACCACACTGAGTGACATTTACTATCCTCATCGTCACATTAGTAGATGGAAACGACCACCCTGATGACATTTACTATCCATTGTCACCTAAAGATGGAAACACCACCACTGAGTGACATTTACTATCCTCATTGTCACTTAAAGACTGGAAACACCACCCTGAGTGACATTTACTATCCTAAATTGTCACATAAAGACTGGAAACACCACCACTGAGTGACATTTACTATCCTCATTGTCACTTAAAGACTGGAAACACCACCCCTGAGTGACATTTACTATCCTCATTGTCACTTAAAGACTGGAAACACCACCACTGAGTGACATTTACTATCCTCATCGTCACCTAAAGACTGGAAACACCACCCCTGAGTGACATTTACTATCCTCATCGTCACTTAAAGACTGGAAACACCACCCCTGAGTGACATTTACTATCCTCATCGTCACCTAAAGACTGGAAACACCACCCCTGAGTGACATTTACTATCCTCATCGTCACCTAAAGACTGGAAACACCACCCCTGAGTGACATTTACTATCCTCATTGTCACCTAAAGACTGGAAACACCACCACTGAGTGACATTTACTATCCTCATTGTCACCTAAAGACTGGAAACACCACCCCTGAGTGACATTTACTATCCTCATCGTCACCTAAAGACTGGAAACACCACCCCTGAGTGACATTTACTATCCTCATTGTCATTTAAAGAGACTGGAAACACCACCCTGAGTGACATTTACTATCCTCATGTCACTTAGAGACTGGAAACACCACCACTGAGTGACATTTACTATCCTCATGTCACTTAAAGACTGGAAACACCACCACTGAGTGACATTTACTATCCTCATTGTCCCCTTAAAGACTGGAAACACCACCCCTGAGTGACATTTACTATCCTCATTGTCACCTAAAGACTGGAAACACCACCCCTGAGTGACATTTACTATCCTCATTGTCACCTAAAGACTGGAAACACCACCCCTGAGTGACATTTACTATCCTCATTGTCACTTAAAGACTGGAAACACCACCACTGAGTGACATTTACTATCCTCATTGTCACCTAAAGACTGGAAACACCACCACTGAGTGACATTTACTATCCTCATTGTCACTTAAAGACTGGAAACACCACCACTGAGTGACATTTACTATCCTCATTGTCACTAAAGACTGGAAACACCACCACTGAGTGACATTTACTATCCTCATGTCACTTAACTGGAAACACCACCCTGAGTGACATTTACTATCCTCATGTCACTTAAGACTGGAACACCACCCTGATGATTTATACCTCATTGTCACTTAAAGACTGGAAACACCACCTGAGGACATTTATATCTATTGTCACTAAAATGGAAACACCACCCTGAGTGACATTTACTATCCTATGTACTAAAGACTGGAAACACCACCACTGGTGATTTACATCCTCATGCACTAAAGACTGGAAACAACCCTGAGTGACATTTCACCTATGCACTAAAGACTGGAAACACCCCACTGAGTGACATTTACTATCCCATCACTTAAAGACTGGAAACACCACCCCTGAGTGACATTTACTATCCTATTGTCACTTAAAGACTGGAAACACCACCCTGAGTGACATTTACTATCCTCATTGTCACTAAGACTGGAAACACCACCCCTGAGTGACATTTACTATCCTCATGTCACCTAAGACTGGAAACACCACCACTGAGTGACATTTACTATCCTCATTGTCACTTAAGACTGGAAACACCACCCTGAGTGACATTTACTATCCTCATGTCACTAAGACTGGAAACACCACCACTGAGTGACATTTACTATCCATTTCACTTAGAGACTGGAAACACCACCCCTGAGTGACATTTACTATCCTCATGTCACTTAAGACTGGAAACACCACCACTGAGTGACATTTACTATCCTCATCGTCACTAAAGACTGGAAACCACCACTGAGTGACATTTACTATCCTCATCGCACCTAAAGCTGGAAACACCACCACTGAGTGACATTTACTATCCTCATTGTCACCTAAAGACTGGAAACACCACCACTGAGTGACATTTACTATCCTCATTGTCACTTATAGACTGGAAACACCACCCCTGAGTGACATTTACTATCCTCATTGTCACATAAAGACTGGAAACACCACCACTGAGTGACATTTACTATCCTCATCGTCACTTAAAGACTGGAAACACCACCACTGAGTGACATTTACTATCCTCATCGTCATCTAAAGACTGGAAACACCACCACTGAGTGACATTTACTATCCTCATTGTCACTTAAAGACTGGAAACACCACCACTGAGTGACATTTACTATCCTCATCGTCACTTACAGACTGGAAACACCATCACTGAGTGACATTTACTATCCTCATTGTCACTTAAAGACTGGAAACACCACCCCTGAGTGACATTTACTATCCTCATTGTCACTTAAAGACTGGAAACACCACCACTGAGTGACATTTACTATCCTCATCGTCACTTAAAGACTGGAAACACCACCACTGAGTGACATTTACTATCCTCATCGTCATCTAAAGACTGGAAACACCACCACTGAGTGACATTTACTATCCTCATTGTCACTTAAAGACTGGAAACACCACCACTGAGTGACATTTACTATCCTCATTGTCACTTAAAGACTGGAAACACCACCACTGAGTGACATTTACTATCCTCATCGTCACTTAAAGACTGGAAACACCACCACTGAGTGACATTTACTATCCTCATCGTCACTTAAAGACTGGAAACACCACCACTGAGTGACATTTACTATCCTCATTGTCACTTAAAGACTGGAAACACCACCCCTGAGTGACATTTACTATCCTCATTGTCACATAAAGACTGGAAACACCACCACTGAGTGACATTTACTATCCTCATCGTCACTTAAAGACTGGAAACACCACCACTGAGTGACATTTACTATCCTCATCGTCATCTAAAGACTGGAAACACCACCACTGAGTGACATTTACTATCCTCATTGTCACTTAAAGACTGGAAACACCACCACTGAGTGACATTTACTATCCTCATCGTCACTTAAAGACTGGAAACACCACCCCTGAGTGACATTTACTATCCTCATTGTCACTTAAAGACTGGAAACACCACCACTGAGTGACATTTACTATCCTCATCGTCATCTAAAGACTGGAAACACCACCACTGAGTGACATTTACTATCCTCATTGTCACTTAAAGACTGGAAACACCACCACTGAGTGATATTTACTATCCTCATCGTCACCTAAAGACTGGAAACACCACCCCTGAGTGACATTTACTATCTTCATTGTCACCTACTACAAACATGTTCACACTGGAAGTAAAAACAGGTTACGAGTGTAAAGGTTAATTACAACACAGTGTATACAGGACCTCTCTACTACAACAGATCAACAGATTAAAAGTACACATTGCGACAATAACACAAAGCACAAAAGTATGCAAAACAATTTAGTAAACGCCTGTTTAAACAAAAAAGTTTTAAGTTGGACGGGTAACACCCATATTAGACGGGTGTAAATATCAATGGACAGTTCATTGATGGATAATGCATAATTACAAGAAACTCATCATCTATCCACTCAGATCATTGATGAGTTATTCACTATAATAAATTAAGGTGTATATAAACAGCTACAGAGTACATACGTCAGTGCCGGTGTGAATACTGAGACAGTCCCTCAGGTGGGCCATGTCCTCAGCTACGGGTTGGTCCTCACTGTCAAAATGTCTCATTGAGCCGTCACGATACAGCACTGAGTGAGACGGTTTCCATCGCTTCAGTATGCTACCTGAAACATGGGTCCAGTTCATAGCTTTATGTAGAGACCCATCCACCCGTCATTTGGACTGGTAAAAACAACTATGGACGGGTAGAAATATGGGTGGATGGGTAAAAATGAAGGAGCAAAAAAGTCTTCCAAAACCATAGATATTGTTAGTTATGCCTTGAAAGTGAGTGGAAATGGTGTCACATGTGTATTTGTAGTTCATTTCAGGTCATCAGACACATTTAAAAGTTTGTAAATTGGCTTAACAGTTAACATCCATGTGTCCACCAAAACATGTGTGACTGGCAATAATTTTATCCTGCATAAAGCCCATGTCCAGTTGCACCAGGAACATTGCCATATCCATAGCGACTCCATAGTTTTATGCAGAAACCCGTTCACCCGTCATTTGGATGGGTAAAACACATTTTGGACAGGTAGAAATATATCACTGGACAGTTGGAAGGGAAAAAAAATAATAAGCCAAAAAAGGTCTTCAGAATTCATAGATATTGTCAGTTACGCTTCAAAAATGGGTGTCACACATGTGTGTGTTTGTAGGATATTTCAGGATATAAAACACAAAATACATCTCAACTGCCTTCTATAGATATTAGTTAACATGCACATGTGCACACAAAAAGTGTGACTGGTAAATAATTTTCCTGCATAAGACCCTGCTATACCCTAAAGCACACTTGCAAGCCTGGGGTTGTTACTACCCCACGACAAACATCTCCACGAAGCTGGGGAGTGGGCAGTGTTGAACAACACAATTACAGAACTGATTTCACCAGACACTACTGTGTCAACCGTGAGAACAGCGCAAATACACGCTTCAATTTGAAGATGAATACAAGGGTGGTGGGAATCCCAATATAATGATCCGCTAACATCCTAAAGATTGCACAGTGCATGTGACACAGCAGCATGTTGCCTCAAGATTGCACAGTGCATGTGACACAAGCAGCATGTGGCCTAAAGATTGCACAGTGCATGTGACACACGCAGCATGTGGCCTAAAGATTGCACAGTGGATGTGACACACGCAGCATGTGGCCTAAGATTGCACAGTGCATGTGACACAAGCAGCATGTGGCCTAAAGATTGCACAGTGCATGTGACACAAGCAGCATGTGGCCTAAAGATTGCACAGTGCATGTGACACAAGCAGCATGTGGCCTAAAGATTGCACAGTGCATGTGACACAAGCAGCATGTGGCCTAAAGATTGCACAGTGCATGTGACACAAGCAGCATGTGGCCTAAAGATTGCACAGTGCATGTGACACAAGCAGCATGTGGCCTAAAGATTGCACAGTGCATGTGACACATGCAGCATGTGGCTTAAAGACTGCACAGTGCATGTGACACAAGCAGCATGTGGCCTAAAGATTGCACAGTGCATGTGACACAAGCAGCATGTGGCCTAAAGATTGCACAGTGCATGTGACACAAGCAGCATGTGGCCTAAAGATTGCACAGTGCATGTGACACAAGCAGCATGTGGCCTAAAGATTGCACAGTGCATGTGACACATGCAGCATGTGGCCTAAAGATTGCACAGTGCATGTGACACAAGCAGCATGTGGCCTAAAGATTGCACAGTGCATGTGACACAAGCAGCATGTGGCCTAAAGATTGCACAGTGCATGTGACACAAGCAGCATGTGGCCTAAAGATTGCACAGTGCATGTGACACAAGCAGCATGTGGCCTAAAGATTGCACAGTGCATGTGACACAAGCAGCATGTGGCCTAAAGATTGCACAGTGCATGTGACACACGCAGCATGTGGCCTAAAGATTGCACAGTGCATGTGACACACGCAGCATGTGGCCTAAAGATTGCACAGTGCATGTGACACAAGCAGCATGTGGCCTAAAGATTGCACAGTGCATGTGACACAAGCAGCATGTGGCCTAAAGATTGCACAGTGCATGTGACACAAGCAGCATGTGGCCTAAAGATTGCACAGTGCATGTGACACAAGCAGCATGTGGCCTAAAGATTGCACAGTGCATGTGACACAAGCAGCATGTGGCCTAAAGATTGCACAGTGCATGTGACACAAGCAGCATGTGGCCTAAAGATTGCACAGTGCATGTGACACAAGCAGCATGTGGCCTAAAGATTGCACAGTGCATGTACACAGCAGCATGTGGCCTAAAGATTGCACAGTGATGTGACACATGCAGCATGTGGCTTAAAGACTTGCACAGTGCATGATGACACAAGCAGCATGTGGCCTAAAGATTGCACAGTGCATGTGACACAAGCAGCATGTGGCCTAAAGATTGCACAGTGCATGCGACACAAGCAGCATGTGGCCTAAAGATTGCACAGTGCATGTGACACAAGCAGCATGTGGCCTAAAGATTGCACAGTGCATGTGACACAAGCAGCATGTGGCCTAAAGATTGCACAGTGCATGTGACACATGCAGCATGTGGCCTAAAGATTGCACAGTGCATGTAACACACGCAGCATGTGGCCTAAAGATTGCACAGTGCATGTAACACACGCAGCATGTGGCCTAAAGATTGCACAGTGCATGTAACACACGCAGCATGTGGCCTGGGCTTTATGCAGGACCAAATTATTGCCAGTCACACATGTTTTGGTGGACACTTGGATGTTAACTGTTAAGGCAGTTTACAAACTTTAAATGTGTCTGATGACCTAAAAAGGACTACAAACACACACGTGACACCATTTACACTCACTTTTGAGGCATAACTGACAATATCTATGGTTTTGGAAGACTTTTGGCTCCTTCATTTTTTTACCCGTCCACCCATGTTTCTACCCGTCCACAAAGGTTTTTACCCGTCCAAATGACGGGTGGATGGGTCTCTGCATAAAGCTATGCATGTGACTAAAACCACCCGAATTACCACATGACTGTAGGCTGGTCTTACTCCTTGTGGACAATCTCATTGGCTGATGCTAAAAGATGACTTTTTGAAAGAGATGTGAAGATACATAAGAACTGGTAGTTATGACCCCTGTCATGTAAGTATGTATCGTAGCGGTCCTGCTAGATAACCAACTAGAACTACAATAGCCACTAGCTGCTTAATCTTATTCTTTATTATATCCAGAGTATACACAATAACTCGCATGACAATGCCTGTCCAACCCAGCTACGACACGGAGGCAGCCCAGCCTCACCTCCCAGCCCAAGCCGGAGGGAAACCCTCCAGCTGCACACCCTTCACTCTGTGTGCGCCTGACAACTCTCTCCTCTCCTCTGTGAGATTCCCTATATAAAAACTGGCTCTCACTACACATAATTTAAACCAGCCAATGGCTATCTCTAATCTTCCCGCCAACTACAGTGACCAGCTACCCCCCAAACCACTAATGACCAACACAGTCATCTTTCTAATCTCCTGCCAGGGGAGTAGAAGTCCCAGCTGTAGCTGACACTGCCATCTGTACTTTAATTAGTATGTATTCCGTATTATATATAATAACTTATAATGAACCCTACCATATATGCACCAGTGTCCTCGGTTCAGTGCCTAGGTTTAATTAATAAATTTATATAACACACTTTCTTAGAAAGTGTTATAAATGAGATTACAGTGTGTACTTGAAATAACAATTGTCCTTGTTAACAATGAATGGAAATAAACACTGCTAAAATGAATCCAAAGAATTTTCCTTATTAACAATGAAATCAAAATAAACACTGCTAAAATGAATCTCAGCCAACATTAACTAATATAATTATTATGTGTAATTCCTCTATCTGACAATAAATAAAAAATCCTTATACACCATCTTGAAGATTTTAAAACCATGTCACGTGCTGGCCCAATTCAGAATGAAAAAAAGACACTTAACAATAACATTATATATTTTATTTTCTCTTATGACAACTGCCATAAAATTTATACAAGTAATAATAAAAAAACATTAATATATTTTAAATGTAACTTTAAACCATGCAGTAATAATAAATAAGTCAAGGATTATTATGTAAAGTTCCCAAAAACAACTGTTTCGCAAAAACTACAACTTACTTTGTCGATACAGAAATCCCGCTTTTGCGATTTCAAATGCCATTGCACTGATTATGGTTCTCCACCAGATGTCAGCACGTTACTTCCAGCCCATACTGTATTCTGAAATGCAAAATATCGGTGTCTATCAATAACTTGCCTATAAATGGCTCTGCAGATGAAACAGACACACAATGGTTCTGGTTATTTCTCTAACCACAAGTTATAGTTATAAGGGTAGATATGATTACACAAACCATACGTCTGAAACAGGCATGAGGCAAATATGGCTATAATTTGGTTACTGACTGGTCTTTATCATGGAAGTTTAGTGATTGTTTGCATGTTTACAATTACAACTAGCAATGCAATGCCTATAAATTTGGCATGAAATTGATATAATCATCTCAGTAATGCAGCCACTCTGAAAATAAGATCACATGTGTATGACAGCTATAGCTATATATAATAATTATATAACTAGTCCCAAATGATTTCTCTAGCACCATAGGAAAATCATCCAATAAGGTCACCTCATTATTGACCTCTGTCCTGTTCATAGGAAGATCTTAACAAGGCTCCATTGTTTGTATCACAATGTGACAGAGAACCCACATGATCGCCACCAGGTGCTGATACCCAACTTAGGCCTGGGACATAATCACATTCTTTAAGCGCAGTTTTTTTCCTCCAGTTCATTTTTGTGCTTTTAGACTCCAACTGCTATAGCTAAAAGGCATATATATATATATATATATATATATATATATATATATACAACGTGTATCAATAAATACTGGATATAATTAATATGGCATAATCAGTTAATCAAGAGATTGATTGCATGCAGCCAGAGCAGTGTAATGGTGCCACCAACTGTTTGAAAGCATGGCTCCCAAGCAAGACACACAACCAAACTTTTAATCACAATAAATTAAGACACTGAACTTGACTGTGTTTGACACTCATTAGTGCAGAATTGTAGAGGGGTAAAATAAATATGAGCAATAATGTAGACAAAACTAGACATGCATGTAATAGAGAAACTGGGTACAATACGAAAGCCTGACACCACAGGTAGGTACTTGAACAGGAAACTATATATGTCTATACAGGCCTAGATGAGTAGGTCTAGGATTAGGTCAACGAATACCATATAGTGAGGCAGGTGTTTTGGCCCTAAACATGTTCGGGGCCACTGGGCCAAATAACCAGTTTCTGCAAGCAGCGAAGTGTGACCAACTTGCGCCCGCATGGGCCAAATCAATTGTTTCTGCAACCGCGGGGCCGGAGCCTTATACATGGGTTGAATCGATCAACTGTCCTGTTTCTATTGCGAAATCTGACTTAGAACTATGCTTCATTTTTTCGACTCGTGTATGTGACTTGCATATTCTTCTTTGTTAAATCATAAAACTATACATAATTATGCACGTGCAACTATTTTGATGTGCATATATCCTCCTTGGGAACTTTGTAAATGTATGCATGATATATATGGCTTGCAAAATAAATAATAATATTCATTAGGTAGGTAGGGGAATCATACCTGTTTCTGTTGCGAAGTCTGAAATCTAAATAGGTATGATACATGATTAAACCAGTGAATTGGGCCGAACCATCCAGTGTTAGTGCGCCGAACATGTAATGCCTAATCATGGGCCGACGCATCCGCCGTCCCGGACCCATACCCGTCCATGGCCCATGCTTGACAGTTCGACGCAGCGCAGTGACACTGACAGTGTTACACAATTTACCCTTTTATACTTACCGACAGCAATGGCACTTACAGCTAGCCAGTAGGTTTCACCAAAGTCTACTTTGTAAAGAACCTGTGTTCGTACACAGATGCCTAGAAGGATGCATGTAATAGATCGACACCAGTCAACCAACTTAATTACTACGTCACATGCGCATTGAAAATATTATGACACGTGACACGTTCTAGTTCCTAGCAATTCGCTACGAGACGCTACTGTTCCAAAAAAATTATGTCGCCGTTCGTCTGAAGGGGTCAGGCCACTATTATACTTCCGAAAGAATTGCTGTATACGTGCTGCCAGCTCTATAATTATGTAATGTACAAATGAAATGGAGGACATATACCAGTCTGAAACCTCATTGTGTTCAGTATGCCAATGATATGATCGTATGTGAAGAAGTCTAACAATTTTTACTCCTGTTGTGTGGTTAAGAATTTACTTATGACAGCTAGATATAAGTCATTAAACATTTTGTTTTAATATAATAGTTGTTATCATTAACAAAACTGTTTTGTACACATCTTTTAAAGTAGGTCTGACTGAGAAAGAGATATTGACTTTGGTCAATCCGACCCCCCGTTTCCATGGTAACAAACAAAATGGTCGCCATTTGTAGCATATCTAAGACACATTTTTACATTAATTACTCCACAGATAAAACATCAACCCAACATGTTTATTTTAAGTGCAGGAATGCGTGTGCATGCATACCTAACTTCCTATGTGTGTACGTACATTGTGTCTGCATGTGTTGCACGTGCGTGTCTGCATGTGTTGCACGTGCGTGTGTGCGTGCGTGCGTGCGTGCGTGCGTGCGTGCGTGCGTGCATGCATGTATATCATGTACAGAAGTAGATTTAACAAGAAGATTTAACAGTATTGCCTCCTAGAGATTCAACTCTAGATGGCAGGTGGACTAGGAAGCCATTTGGCTTATCGATAGTCCAACCTATCTATCTAAGTATACCCCGCCCGTCTTAGGTATATGTCGATACACTACTAGCACCTACACAATCAGCTGATAATCTGTTCCATTCGTTTACTGTTCTTTGTGAAAATGAAAATTTTCTAATATCTAGTCTACACTGCTTCTTTGCTAATGTAACTCCATGTCCTCTAGTCCTTCTCTCTTCCTTAACTGTGAAAAAAATATTTCTGTCAATATTTTCATATCCATTCAATATTTTAAACACCTCAATCTGATCTCCTCTCAATCTTCTGGTTTCTAGTGTTGTTAAACCACATTCTTTTAGACGCATTTCATAACTAATATTTCTGAGTTTTTGTATCATTTTGGTTGCTCTCCTTTGTACTCTTTCTAGCATATCAATATCCTTCTTGCGATATGGCCTCCATGCTTGTATACAATATTCTAAGTGAGGCCTAACTATTGTTTTATACAGCGGTATTATTAGTTCTTTTTCTTTGTACATTATATTTCGCCTGATTAATCCAAGAATTTGGTTTCCCTTCGCTGCTGCAATTCCACATTGCTCTGATACCTTCATGTCAGCACTAATAGTTAACCCTAAGTCCTTTTCCTTTAAGGTAGTATTTAGTACAGTACCACCCATTGTATATTGTGCATCTTCATTCCCATGTCCTGTGTGAAGGCACTTAATTACATTTTCCAAAATTAAACAGCATTTGCCACTTCTCAGACCATTCTATCAACTTATTAAGATCATCTTGTAAATGTTGTCTATCTGCATCACTTTTAATTTTCCTAAACACTTTTGTGTCGTCCGCAAACTTCAACACCTTGCTTGTTATGTCATCATCCAAATCATTGATATATATTAAGAATAAAATATGTCCCAGTACTGATCCCTGCGGTACTCCACTCAAAACCGCTTTCCAGTTTGAAACCTCCCCATCAACTACTACTCTTTGTCTTCCATCAATAAGCCATTTTTTTATCCAGTTGATCATTCCATTTCCTATGCCATGGGCCTTTAGTTTAAATAGTAGTCTTTGGTGTGGCACTTTGTCAAAGGCTTTTTTAAATCTAAGTAGATTATATCTACTGGTGATCCCTCATCTACCCACTTTGTGACATCTTCCAAAAAACATAACATATTTGTTAAGCATGACCTCGCTTTTAAAAACCCATGTTGAGATGGGTTTATCAATTTATTTTTAACAAGAAAATCAACCAGGTGATCTTTAATTAGTCTTTCTAATAGTTTGCAAATCACTCACTGGTCTATAAGTATATGCATATATATCAGCTAGATTACTAAATTACAAATTTTATAAGTAAAATTATTATTATTCGATTTAACTAATTTTCTTCGATTGTTCATGATAGGAACGGCGTTTTGGTGTTTTCTTCACTCGGAAAATGTAGTCACATCTCCTTTTAGCGAACATACGTATTCATACAACGTAATGTCATTGTATGCGACATTTGTATTAATGGTGTCCACGTAGGCCATGCTTTTTTGCAAATATCATATAAATGTATACTCCGGTTGGCCTATATCTCGGACTCCAACTTTTAATTTAATTATGACCCCTGAAATAATTTAAAACACAACCTTTAGTTATGTTTTCTAAATTTCCATTACGTACATCAAAGATGTGTGTAGGATGCTATTATTATGCAGTAAAGAAATGTTTCGATTGAGCATCTGACAATGTTGTGTGTAGGTATGCGCTGATTACAACAAATTAGTTCGTTCAGGAATCATGACGATAATAAAGATGTTCGATTGAGCACGTCTGACCAATGCAGGACGTGATACTGCGCTATTATAACAAATAGTTCGTTTGAACACGTCTGACCAATGCAGGACGTGACACTGCGCTATAATAACAAATAGTTCGATTGAACACGTCTGACCAATGCAGGACGTGGTACTGCGCTATTATAACAAATAGTTCGATTGAACACGTCTGACCAATGCAGGACGTGACACTGCGCTATAATAACAAATAGTTCGATTGAACACGTCTGACCAATGCAGGACGTGGTACTGCGCTATTATAACAAATAGTTCGATTGAACACGTCTGACCAATGCAGGACGTGGTACTGCGCTATAATAACAAATAGTTCGATTGAACACGTCTGACCAATGCGGGACGTGGTACTGCGCTATAATAACAAATAGTTCGATTGAACACGTCTGACCAATGCAGGACGTGGTACTGCGCTATTATAACAAATAGTTCGATTGAACACGTCTGACCAATGCAGGACGTGGTACTGCGCTATAATAACAAATAGTTCGATTGAACACGTCTGACCAATGCAGGACGTGGTACTGCGCTATTATAACAAATAGTTCGATTGAACACGTCTGACCAATGCAGGACGTGGTACTGCGCTATATAACAAATAGTTCGATTGAACACGTCTGACCAATGCAGGACGTGGTACTGCGCTATAATAACAAATAGTTCGATTGAACACGTCTGACCAATGCAGGACGTGACACTGCGCTATTATAACAAATAGTTCGATTGAACACGTCTGACCAATGCAGGACGTGACACTGCGCTATTATAACAAATAGTTCGATTGAACACGTCTGACCAATGCAGGACGTGACTGCGCTATTATAACAAATAGTTCGATTGAACACGTCTGACCAATGCGGGACGTGACACTGCGCTATTATAACAAATAGTTCGATTGAACACGTCTGACCAATGCAGGACGTGACACTGCGCTATAATAACAAATAGTTCGATTGAACACGTCTGACCAATGCAGGACGTGGAACTGCGCTATAATAACAAATAGTTCGATTGAACACGTCTGACCAATGCAGGACGTGACACTGCGCTATAATAACAAATAGTTCGATTGAACACGTCTGACCAATGCAGGACGTGGCACTGCGCTATTATAACAAATAGTTCGATTGAACACGTCTGACCAATGCAGGACGTGACACTGCGCTATTATAACAAATAGTTCGATTGAACACGTCTGACCAATGCAGGACGTGGCACTGCGCTATTATAACAAATAGTTCGATTGAACACGTCTGACCAATGCAGGACGTGACACTGCGCTATATATAACAAATAGTTCGATTGAACACGTCTGACCAATGCAGGACGTGGCACTGCGCTATTATAACAAATAGTTCGATTGAACACGTCTGACCAATGCAGGACGTGACACTGCGCTATAATAACAAATAGTTCGATTGAACACGTCTGACCAATGCAGGACGTGGTACTGCGCTATTATGACAAATAGTTCGATTGAACACGTCTGACCAATGCGGGACGTGGTACTGCGCTATTATAACAAATAGTTAGTTTAGGTGCGTGACGCGGTTGCTTCTGGTGACATTCCTAAAAAATCATATATGTGTGCGAGCATTTTGACTATGATAATGATAATGTAATCCATAATGCGTTTCCTAGAATCACTTGTGACTATCCAACTGACCCCATCTGGGATTGAGAGTTTGTATTTGTATTTAATTTGTATTGATATATGAATCACACATCGTGTCACCAATTTGTATTTTTGAGTATATCATTAAAAAATTTTTGGACACGCAGTGTACAAAAATAAATTGTTGGATAAATAGAACATTGTGTTTTATTTTGATATTTACTTAAATTCTAATAATATAATAAACTCACACACTGATGCGGGATTGGTTGACTATTGGCTTGATGCTGCAGAGGTCATGTTAATAAAACAATACAAATATTTCTGACATGTCTGATTACAAATATTGCACGCTTATTTGCGACGTTGAATTTTTAAACATCCAAGATGTGTACAATTTAATTTTAAAGGGATTTCTGCTGGAATAATGATATGGCATATTGTGTTGTCACATATACGATAACAATTAAAGTAAATGATGAACTCACAAAATATATTTGTAAAATTATATATGTATCGATAAATTCTCTGTTTTGCTGGTTTATGTTCAATCAATAACGTGCCGTCATCCATACTATACATTGTATACTATATTTAGTCTTATGACTAATATAAAATTGTGAACATTATAATTAGCATTGTTTTCCACAAACATAAAAACAATGACATTAACCAAGTAACTGCTTAAACAGTGCAGCTTATCCGGGTTCTGGGAAATTAATCCGATGAGTATGTTAAATTGTATTCATATGATACCTGAGTTTGTAATCATTATGTATACATCGGTCAGTTGAATTACAGCATTGGAAACGTACACTCTTTGGGAAATATCACTTAACACATTTTGTAACGAGGTTATGGGGTTATGTGTCATTTTCAGTGATGATCATTATTACAGCATATCACGAAACGCGTATACAGTATATACATTACAGGCGCTGCAGATTCGGAAATTAAATGGCATACGAATAAAAACTCTGGTCTGTACCCATGTGCGTCAGCACGAGTTTGAGTCGTAAACTATTTCACAACGCGCATACTGAGTACGCATGTGCTGTGACTCCTTCACCCCGACCACACTCCACACACTTGTTTACTGATCGCCAAACGACATTTGTCCTGCAACTGTTGCTCGAAGATGTTGAGATCCTTCAAATTGCTGTCGGGCAGCCTGCTCAGAAATGCTGATTCATTCGCTGTTCGGTATGTTGGCATTTTGTGAGATCGTTTTGAATTTTGAACGTATTTCGTTGTAAACTTGCCATTAACCTTTCCGAAACCAAGACGGAGGTGTGACTGTGAGTGAATCGATTCTGACTTTGCTACTGTCGTTGCATCGCCCCTAGCTAAACCTGGGCCTAGGGCCGAGCGGGTACTCGCGATGCAGCGTTAAGGACCACAATGGAAATAAGTGCGTGCACTTTTTGTGTTATCCGAATATTTAAATGTACCTTGTATTTATATATTATGCATATGTGTACAATGTTTTACATTTTATATTAAATAAATCAATCCATCAAAATTTGATTTGACTTGGACATAATAATTTGACTTTATAAGAAATAAAGTAACCTTCATTAAAACTAATATTTGAAGGCAATAATAAAGTTAACATTAAGTTAATATTAATTATAGCAAATGTCTTAAATAAAGAATATAATGTTTTTGTCCAATCTGGACCCATCTCGATTGTGCTGAACATTGTAACTGTCATTTTGCTTAAATTTTAATCAGTATCTCAGTGCATTAATTTAATCAAGGCTATGCATAATTAGTACATTGACACTGACAGATATTACGATTAATATCAGTATTGTGTTGCTACATAAGTAAGCTTCAAACCGTTGCTAACAATCGGTGCCTCAGCCCAAGACCATTATTATGGTAATCATAGAACTCCACGTAGCCGCTACCGATTATGTCAAGTTGCCAGCATTCTCCTTGCTGCATTCAGTGTTTGGACTTCTCTCGTGTAAAACTGGCTATGTTTTTCTTACTGCAACAGCTAGCTTTTTCATGGCGAGTGGTGTGTTTCATGAGGGAAACACAGTCCCCAATGTTGAGAGCCATGTTTTGATAATATTATACCAAACACACCATGTCTGCTGTCACCGAGAGTTGAACCACTGGCGTGCCTCTGCCAGGCAGATGTGCTAACCAGCAACCACAACTGTGACTACACTGTCCATGCCTTGTTCTGATATTTTATTCATTTCCAAATGTTAAGAATGTTCAGCATGCATCTATACATCATAATGTCCATTATATCTATACATACTTTGGATTCTTGATTGAAATGTGGGTACATTTCTACACATATTTTATTTATTTAAATATCCAAACACACGCTTATAATGATGTTCTAAATTTGTAAGTTAAATGAAGAGGGGGAAATGTATGTAATTACTACAATAAACGTAAGTATTGAAACCTCATCTCCTTGTTGTGAGACAAGCACCACTTGAGCAAACTGTTTTATTCTGCACGTCTGTGACTATGGTGCAAACTGTAATAAATTAACATCTAGACTAGATCTAGCCAGTAACACTGTCTTGTCTAGTCATCATCCCATTTGTTTTCTTCTGACATTCCTGGGGGTCATATGGGGTGAAATGTCACTGGTGTTTGCGCTGTAATGGCTGACCAGGAATCTGCCATTGTTGAGGGGGGGTGGGTGGACATGGTCAAGTATCTGGACCACTGGCTGTCTTATCTATGGAGCACACGCCACTGGTGTGATATTTTTACTCTGAGATGAATGACAATGTGTAATTAATGTTGTTTACCTCATGGGGGTCATTCAAGTTGAACAACTCTGCCATTCTCTACTGGCGTGTGTGTGCATGCTCTTGTGAGCTTCTTTCTCTTGTTTCTCTGTTAAAGTCTTTTATTTTTCACCCGTCTGACAGGGCATCAAATTGTATTATAATTTATGGTGATGCCTAGGTTTGTGTTAAAACTTAAATGTTCATATTATTTGTAAACTTATGGCTGGGTAGACAAAACATGCTGACAGTTTACGCTCAAATAAGTGCATAATAATGAATGCGTGTCATTGCATGTGTGCACTATGCATGCTTGCTCTAAGAAGGTTTGGTTTGACCAGAAATCCTGTTAGAATAGATAATACAGGTGGTTTTATGTTTTCAATTATTACTACTTAGCCCCACATTGACTTGATTTTATTAATGTAACCTTAAAGGGATTCTTTGTACATTCGATCTGTACTGTTTAAAAACATGGTAATTTCCCATAAGTATTTTCTCTGCTAGTTTTGTCTTGCATATAATTATATGTTTGGATGTTATCTGTGCACCAAGCTGGTACATTACTGTGTTTATCTGAATCGCTTTGAGCTTGCTTGAGTTGATTATAATGAATGTTCATTTACAACGACTGTTGATGTTAACGTAACATTTTCGTTATATTTTAATGGTTACAATTAAGTGATTAACAAAACCAATTTGAAATGAAGCATAGGCGTTTAATTACATGATATAATTATGTTAACAGGATTATTTATAAATTGCATACGTTACAAAGAGTTTGACATTCTTCAAGAATCTCATAAAAAAAATATGTATACCTCATAGCAGCTAATCCCAGCTATGTAGATGAAGGTGACACAGACACAGACAGTCAGAAGACTTGAAACTGTCAGCAGACTTGACAACAGCAATGGTCTTAGTGCAACAACATCAGCTCAGTTATTTACAAACTCTAATTACAGGAGCCTTTTGTTAGTGCCTTAACTGATATAATACCACGTCACACACCTGTGATTCTTTGTTTACACCTGTGTGACTGTGTGAGTGGGCAGATTGCTTACTTTCTGTGGCAAGTATTTCTTTGTTACTTACTCACACTGACATTCTCAAAGATGTTTCTGTTGTGATATTTTGGTGGTGTGCCAAGTGTTGTCATTGTTTGCTGCTAAATAAAGAACCACGCGGATATATTAGTCATACTTGTGTGACTTCCGCAGCTAGTAGTAAACATGCTCTGTTGTGTGACCATGTTGTTTTCATATTTTAGTGTAGTGCAAATGACTCGTTTTAGATACATTTCTGGGATTCTGTTATTTAAATTTTATTCCTACAGTACGATGTATTAAATTTGAAGAACTTAAAGAGCTGTCATACATCAAAAGGATACACAATAGGGCGTGCAAGTCTCGCGTGCAAAAACGAGGCTGGGGCAGTTGGGGGCAGGAGGTCCATATACTCTATGTTAACATATAGGACTTTGTTTTGTTTTTGGTCGTAATAATCGAACTGTTCCGAAATAGCGTATTTCAGTTATATTGTCCGAAGGATTATTACAAGCAGAAGCAGTGGATCACGGAAATCATGAATTTTAATCTATTATTTTGGTGGTTGCCATGGCTATAGTGGCAAGTACTTGTGTTTGGCGATCTTGACTAACAATGAAGAGTGCCAGTTTTCGCGCAGTACAACCTGTTTGGGCCAAACGTATACATGTGTTATGATTATGTGCATTTAGACAACTTGTCAGATATAAGTGCTTATTGAAACCACAATGTACAGCAATGTAAAACGCAAATTCCGTAAAAGACACATACGATCTAACATCATGTCTATTATCTGCACAACGTAAATCGCTATGTGTCTATGATAGTGTGATAAACTAAATATTAAATCGGACATTTAAGATAAAGAAACATATAACACAAGATATTTAGGAACTGATTTTCCTAGTATTCATCAGTCGGAAGCTACAACTGTCATCCATCGTTAAAATATTGTTCTTGTGTCCAGTCCCCAATTAGTCTCGCTTAGTCCACAATAAGTTTGTCGCGCGGAGTCACGCCATATATCGTGACCTACTTGCAGGCCCAATTCATACTGTCCAGTGAAAATGTTCCAATGGTGCATTGTTGTGTTGACAGTTTTCAGTATAAAAGATCACTTCCTAAGGAGAAAACATCATTTTAAAGAGCAGAACTGGGTTTATGATCTCATAAGAATGTGAGTGAAACAGCCCCTTTGTTCCATGTGGCAGTTTTTATTGTCTGAAAGTGGCTGGAGCTGTGATATTCCTTTTTCACAGGTTGAATCCCAAATGATGCTAATTCAGGGGTCATTTCGAAACAATTACACAGTTGTTAATTGTCCAGTTTGTACACCCTCCTCTGTCCTTCTGTCATCTTAACAATCAAAGCAGCCATTTCCACCCCTGAATAGTCCGTTGTATAGAGCGTGTAAGTCTCGTGCGCGAAATGAGGCTGGGGGCAGGAAATCCATATTCTCCATGTTAACATATAGAACTTTGTTTTGTTTTTGGTTGTAATAATCGAACTGTTCCCAAATAGCGTGTTTCCGTAATATTGTCCGAAGCAATGGAATACTTTGCCGGTGACAATGATCACGGAAATCATGAATTTTAATCGATTATCATGGTGGTTGCCATGGCATTAGCGGCAAGTACTTGTGTTTGGCGATCTTGACTAATAATGAAGAGTGCCATTTTTTGCACAGTACAACCTGTTTGGGGCAAACGTATACATGTATTATGATTATGTGCATTTAGACAATTTGTCAGATATAAGTGCTTATCGAAACCACAATGTACAGCAATGTAAAATGCAAATCCTGTAAAAGACACATACAGCCTAAAATCATGTTTATTATCTACACTACGTAAATCGCTATATGCCTATGATAGTGTGGTAAACTCAATATTAAATCAGACATTTAAGATAAGAAAGGTATAACACAAGATATTTAAGACCTGATTTTCCTAGTATTCATCAGTCGAAAGCTACAACTGCCATCCATCGTTAGAATATTATTCTTGTGTCCAGTCCCCAATCACTGAATCAACTCCAGTCGTATGGAGTCACGCCATGTATTGTGACCCACTTACAGGCCCTATTTGATAGTGATTAATAAACATGCTAGATCTATATGAAATTACTATGACTTTTTTTGTCAAAAATATGCAGAATTTATGTTACAGTAAAGTAAACAACCATTTAATAGATGTGATGAAGATATTGAAAAGAAACATTCTTCCGGTTTTGGTAGACAGTGTGTAGTAACCTGCTCAGCATTATAACATGTGACCCACAATTCTGATAATGTCTAAATGTGTAACTGTTCCCGTCTTTCTCTTCTCCCTAAGTTATACTTGTGTCCAGTCTACAGGGCAGATTGACCACAGAGCAGTGCACTGTTAATTGTGTCCACAGGTGTTGCGCCTCACCAGGTATTCGACAGTGGCGCCGCCAAGCGAGCGACCAGGCAGCACCGAAATCGAAGCCAGTGGCAGAAGAATCTGGGTCGTTTGCAATGAATCTCTTCCGCGGACAGATCGCAGCGGACCAGGTGTTTCCCTACCCAGAGGGTAAGGGCATGTGTTTTTGCACATCACCATATAAGGTCATTTAACCCTATATGGGTAGAATAAAGCTCCTCCTATCTTGGAAGGAGTTTTCTGGCTGTAGCCCAATGCTGTGTTCAAATCACTGCGTTTGTTGTAAATATGACTTGACCCTGTTGCATAAATTGACAACTTACAAGTTCACAAAGCCATATTCAGAACATACACAATATGATTGGACGGTAGCTCTGTGTCATTGCTCTATAGAAAAGAGTCCACTAGAATGCAGATCTCCTGTACCTAAAATCTGATTAACAGCACATGCAGTATGGGCAGATTGCAAATTGGTAGTTACAAAGTAGACTAGCTGGGCAGAGTATCAGACATAAGTACATTATTTTGTATTATAATACAGTGTTTCTCTGTATATATATTTTTTCTGGACTTATATCCCGTCAGTTTTGCATGTATCAGACTCACATTTTACATCTGATCTAGTGGGCCCAATAAGATAGTTTGTAGCGTTAGACCTTTTCAAAATTCATCTGGGGTTGGAGAACTTGGCGCAATATTTCAAAAGACTGCCTAGAGTATGGCATTCACTAACATTGCATTATGGTATGACTTTGGGATGATTTTCTGGGATATGCTGAATTTGCTGATATAATATTACACATCTTAGCACGGGAGACTGGCTTTTATCGAGTTGCAACATTTTGGAGGTGTTCCCTACAATTTAATCACTGAGGTCCAATTTTTCAAAAAGTTGTAACATGGGTGCTCTAAAGGGATTTTAGTTAAAAACATATGGAAATTTTATTTGTATTAGATTCATATAATAAAACATGTTTCATGTGGTTTAACATTCAACAAATTCGGAAACACCTATCCCACATTGGCGAGTTACGTTCAAATTAATATGTGCTGTATTGTGATGGGCACCTATGTCAGCAGTCAGCAGTCAGCAGTCAGCAGTATGTGCTATTTGTGATTTTAATTAATACAACATTGTGATGTCACTTTCCTGGTCAGAAACAGTTGTATGGTGACCTTGGTAAGTCTGAATGGTGGTTTCATCTACTGATGCCGGATTATTACTTTGCAGTGCTGACTGAGGAACAGAACGAGACTCTTCAGATGCTGGTTGATCCTGTGTCTAAGTTCTTTGAGGTGTGTGTCTTTTGCAATCAACTTTTATAACATTGTTAAGTCTTATGGACTGCTACAGGTTGTTTGCTTACAATTGGAGTGATGATGTAGGTTGTTTAAATGATCACAGATGCTTGAATGTGTTAAATTGAAATATCAGTTACTTCCCAGAGAAGTTGAGATGTTTGATTGAACAGGTCTGCTAGGGAAGTAAAGTGAAAACAGGTTTGATCAATCCTGAGGATTGGATACTGCGCTATATAAGAACTCCTTTATTCCTTTTATAAATTATAGGGATGTTGAAATACTCGAACAACCATTGCCCAAACTTAAGAACACCATTTAGAATAGAACTTTTAGAAGTTATGAATGGAGCCATGGTATATTTTAAATTATTTTTCAAACTTGGACATCTTTGACCACTGGACATCACTGTTACACTCAAGACTATTGTCTAAATGGTATGTCCTTATGCTTGGGCAATGGTTGTTCAGTTCAAGTGTTTAAGCATCCCTTTAAAGTTGATTTAATGTTTTCAACCCACATATAATTGTCAAATAATGACGTATTTGTGGTTCACAGTGGTTCAGTATCGGTCTAAACCAAGAATGAATGAATGAATGAATGAATGAATGAATGAATGAATGAATGAATGAATGAATGAATGAATGAATGAATGAATGAATGAATGAATGAATGAATGAATGAATGAATGAATGAATGAATGAATGAATGAATGAATGAATGAATGAATGAATGAATGAATGAATGAATGAATGAATGAATGAATGAATGAATATTTATTTGAATATTAATGTTTTGGAATCGTACAAACAAACAGTATGCATAAACAACAAATGTAACAATCAATTATATCATGTATGATTCCGGGCAGACAGCGGAGCCAATTAAGGTTGTTACCAGTTGGTTTATATAATAATTATTAATACGAAAAGAGTACCCGGGTACACTGTTATGTTGCTCCACTGGCTAGTGGGGTCACTCCGCAATGCTCCATCTTACTTAGCTGTATGACTGAATACATTGCCATAGACAGTGGTGGATTGTTGTGTACACGCATGGCTGAGTTCTTTTCTGACAAGTTGAGGTGGTGTTTAATTGAGCAGGTCAGCCAGTGAATAAAATGTGCATTCTGAATGAATGCCCTGTGTAAGAACTTACCTTTGTGTGTCACAGGAATTAAATGACCCATTAAAGAATGACGAGATAGAGGACGTGGAGCCGGCCACTTTGGAGGCTCTCAAAGAAATGGGGGCATTTGGATTGCAGGTGCCAGCAAAATATGGTAAACAACCACCGTCTCATTTTGTATTGCATAATAACATATTTTATAATGTAGTTTGCGTTAATGCTTTATAATTATTATCTAGTACTAGTGATATGAATAAATTCGTCATTAGTACTGAAGAAGTCGGTGTTTAACGTCAGACGAAAGCAGGTAAAAAGAAAGATCTTGTTTTTGGATATGAGAAATGAAAACTTTTGATTGATATGAACATTATATTTTATTGTACCATTTGATATATACATCAGTAGTCAACAATATACGATGATGTGAAATATTTTATGAAACTTTTTAATATTTTTTTAACTGGAAAGTTTTAATTATTACATGTAATATCTACACATCATTTGTAAAGAAAACCTACTGAAAAAAAAAATTATTAGTTAACAATTAAACCAGTTCATTAACTCTTCTGTCTCTTGACCTGTGAGTTGATACGAGCACGGTTGTGATGTAGATGTTGTTTCTTCCTCCAGGAGGTCTAGGGTTAAACAACACACAGTATGCGCGACTTGTTGAGATTGTCGGCGCACATGACCTTGGCGTGGGAATCTGCCTGGGTGCTCACCAGGTATGTGTAAGGGTTAATTTTTAAACTAACTTTTACGGGTTAAAAGACCCCCTGGACTGTTATTTTGTATTACCCTATTGAATCGCATCGCTACCTTGTGGTCTGCAAGACATGTTAGGTAATACTATTGTTTTTACTAATTTATACAGTATTGTAACCAAAAAGGTTTGTACAACACAAACATAAATTAGATGTTAAGAATAATGTAGCTAACTAGTTCAATATGTTAAAACTGTTAGAATATAAAACTCCCACCAATTTCATATAAAAATATGCACAACAAATATTACATGTAAAATCGTTAGGGCCACTCACCCTTAAGATAGCCCCACATTAAGACGGCCCAAGATTAAGATGGCCCAACATTAAGACGGCCAACCCTCTCACCTCCTTATGCTGTGCACAGTATGCTCGTCTTGTTTAAGGTTCACTGTAACCTGAGTCCACAGTGTCCCACAATGCACTGAATAAGTCTTCCCTTTCTCCTTTGTAGATGGCCCCTAGACTGAAACCAGGGTGTTATGTTAATGTTTATTTTTCATTACCCATTCGAATCATTTCCCCAATGTTGTCAGTTCTTTCTAAAGAGATTAAAGAGAGAGTGTGTCTGGTTTTATATTTATTTTTATTGTGTATGTGTGTTATAAAATATAAATTACATCTGTTATAATATTATAATGAATTTTTTACAACACTCTAAAACTAAAAACCTTACAATTATTAATGATATCTCTTCGTGTTTGGATTATTGTGTTGTCATGGGTTTTCCCCAATCCACATAAACCATTTTGTGTTATGCTTTACCTTCGTGGTATTGTAAAGTGTCAAAAATTACATCACTTTACAAAGTAAAACATAAATATTAAAAAGGCAAACATTATTATACTGATTGTGGAGAATATCATGCTATGTGCTTACTAAACTATTTATGGACATGCACAAGTTTCACTTTGTCACATATTTAAGGCATGTCTTATTTTACCGTTTTTCCTTCAGTCGATTGGCTTCAAAGGCATCCTGTTGTTTGGCACTGATGAGCAGAAACAGAAATACCTTCCGAAAGTGGCAACAGCGGAACACTTCGCCTGCTTCTGTCTGACAGAGCCCTCTAGTGGCTCAGATGCCAGTGTACGTGGTCAACTTTGGTTTTGTTTGAATGCGAAATGTTTGAATGACCCATTTCACAAACCCATTTGTGACGGCTAGCAAAAGCGCACTGCGCCTGCGCACACAGCTCTAAGCCAATCAGGGGCACGCTGTCAGCACCTCACGGCGTCTAGTGACGTTTGTTCACAGATAGGCCTCTCGCATTAAGCGCTGCTATTGGCTTACACTGATGTCAGTGGGGATTTCTACTACAAGAATCCGAAAGAGGGCGTCCAGGGCTTTCCTGTAGTACCAAATAAGTCCGCCATGCGTTGAGGGAAACCCCAAAGAATGCGACATGAACTAGTGCTATTTATCGGTTCTGTTTTACGAAATTCATGCGTGAAATGTTACGTAGTGTGTCTAAAAAGGCTATAAAATGTACTAAATAATAATATAAACGAGAAATAAGCATAGCCAATTGACAAAAAAGATACCAAAGCATACTTTGGTGACAAAAAGTCAAAATTGTCGAAATTCTTCGTTGCATGTTTATGCGGTGTTTTCTCGAAATCAAGTTCGCTGACATACGACTCATTTCGTTAGAACACGTCACATTTTATATCCTGTTTGAATGGTTGATTTTGCGATTTTTACTGAAGTAGAGAAATTGTTAAGTTAATGGGTTGTTCTGTACATGTATGTTTACTATGTTAGTATACAATTAAACTGTATAAACCTGATCTGAAGTACAGCACCATCAGGTGAAAAATGAGTTCTCAAGCACGTCTGTGAAGTACTTTGTTACGTAACTGTTAACAGCAATATATCTTGACACATATTGTTGATGTTGCGGTAGTAGGTATTTGATGAAACAAATCGAACATTGACATTGAGTAGATAGGAGCATGACACTGAGTAGATTGAGTAGACAACTTGTTTTGTTCTCTCGCAGTCTATCCGGAGTCGTGCAGTCCCGAGCAGTGACGGCAGTCACTACATCCTGAATGGCAGCAAGATCTGGATCAGCAATGGTGGCATCTCAGAGATCTTTACTGTGTTTGCTCAAGTAAGTGTCGCCAGGGATCAAATTTAAAACACTCACCCGAGGCGAATAAAAAGCCCTGGGGATGAGTAAAAATCAACTTGGATACCAGTAGGGTCTGCAGGGGGTCGTTAACCCTTTGAACTCAAGTGTCTGAAATTGTCTGAATATCCACTTCCTCAAGCATGAGGTATAATTTTAAAGCGGACGATCTGTGGGATCCGAAATGGTACAAATGTCCATTTTGCAACTTAAAACCCACTTTGCTATGGATGATCACACATGAATAACAGATCATCTCCTAAATATGGCCTAATTGGTTATTTTTAACCCTGCAGGTTCCATGTAAGAATCCAGAAACTGGCGAGGTCAAGGACAAGGTCACAGCATTCATCATTGAGCGGGCTTTTGGTGGGGTCAGCAGGTAAAGGTCATTCTGCAGGTCATGTGTGTCACAGGTGTATTAACTAAAATGATACATAGTATTTGTCTCTCTCCTGGTGTCACCTGGGTCATTCCTGGTGTCACCCGGGTCATTCCTGATGTCACACAGGTCATTCCTGGTGTCACACAGGTCATTCCTGGTGTCACCCGGTCACTCCTGGTGTCACCCGGGTCATTCCTGGTGTCACCCGGTCACTCCTGGTGTCACCCGGTCACCCCTGGTGTCACCCAGGTCACTCCTGGTGTCACCTGGGTCACTCCTGGTGTCACCTGGGTCACTCCTGGTGTCACCCGGGTCATTCCTGGTGTCACGCAGGTCACTCCAGGTGTCACCTGGGTGACTTCTCGTGTCACCCGGGTCAATACTCGTGTCACTCCTGGTGGCATACAGGTCACTCCAGGTGTCACCTGGGTCACTTCTCGTGTCACATGGGTCAATACTCGTGTCACTCCTGGTGTCACCCGGGTCACTCCTGGTGTCATGCGGGTCACTCCTGGTGTCACACTGGTCACTCCTGGTGTCACACAGGTCACTCCTGGTGTCACACGGGTCACTCCTGGTGTCACCCGGGTCACAAAGTGATGTGATTAAATGTGTTCAGTATTAGGGCTTTTCAGTTATTAAACTGTCAAATTCCATTAACACTAGCAGTTGGTTGTCCACTGTTGTTCACTTGTACCATTTTGATCATGTGACGATTGGACAATTAATCGATGCATAAACAGGTCTTTCCTAAACACGTCGACGTCTCAATAAAATAAATTAATATTGTTATGTTATGACTCATTTTATGGCGTCATTAGTTTTTAATAGATATCAACACTCATGAGTGATACAGTTTAAGTTTGTGTTGGCACGATGACATGTTGCCGTGGCGATGACCTCTCCCATGACCCCTGTTGTTTCACCCAGTGGACCGAAGGAGAAGAAGATGGGTATCAAGGCGTCCAACACGACAGAAGTCTACTTCGAGGACGTCA